>JAPSES010090848.1:0-22048 GCA_029822895.1 Maxillicosta whitleyi | reverse complement strand
CACACACACACACACACACACACACACACACACACACACACACACACACACACACACACACACACACACACACAATGTCTTAATTTATCAAAGACTTAAAAATATAACAGCTATGATCATTTAATCACATCACTCATTTTTATATGCACAAAAATTTAAATAATGTGTTCAAATCAACACATTCCTAAAAATATATTGAAGTTTTAACATGTTTATTGGATTATGGCTGTATAGTTTTTGAAGTATAATGACTTGTCCCGTTACTTCCTTTTTCCATGGATCTGGGGAAAGTGCTTCGGTAGGCCCAGTCAAAATGCAGGAAACATAATTGGGAAGATGTTTGCTTTGATAAGGGGCCTCCTGCTGCTTCACTGTCTCCCTGTAACAATGTGATCACATAACTTTGTCTGGTGTGCCTATTTTGATCTGGGTTGTCTGGAAATACATCGCTTTGAGAATTATCCCCTGGGACAATACCAGCGCTCTAATTAACCCTTGTTAAACAAAGAAAAGATCAGTAAAACTACATTTGGGAGGTATTCATCTCTTAGTTTTATAATTTCATTTTAGGCATTAGGGCAAGTAGGTTAATAAGTGTGCAGTATGTTCAGTTTTCTATAAGACGTCTGATTCATGTGTGCGTATGTAGCCAGATGGGATTCATGTCCCAGTGGGCTGCTTTTATTTTCACTCAGTACAACGATTAACCAACACATGCATGTAGAAATGTTCACAGGAGGTTTATGAGAATTGTCCTGGTCTAACCCAGGTCTTTCTTCATATTAAACCACATATTCTGCTTTTCCCTGCACCACCTAGTCTGGCTCCACCGAGTCAATCTGTGTTTCAGCTTTGTCTGCCAAAGCTAATGACAGGACCGGCAGAGGAAGAGGCGCACCGGGTCAAAGGAGCTGTCGCTCGGCCTGACATCACACGGGTTTCCCATAGTTGACTCTGAGCTAAACTGACAGCCTGATGGAGAGTGAGGGGAAAAGGAGAAAGAAGGGAATGTGAAATGGAGAGAGAAAACTGCAGAAGATGATTTCATGTATTTTGATGATCACACAGAAAGGAAAGAAACAAATGTGGTCATAACATTGAAGGAAGTAGAATATTCCACGGAACAGAAATTATAAAAACATAATACAAACTTATGTTACAATGAAGGAAACTGTTGTCATTTATTCAGCAATATGTTCAACTTCATGACAAGAGTTTATTTAATCACTGGCTGACACTGATTCTTCATTGTCCTGCACAGAAACTCCCCATTTCTGCACCAGCAACTTCACAGCAGCAGTTCAACCTTATTTCATGACAACATCACACATTCTTTTACAAGTCTGTCTTCTGTCCTGAAATTTAACAAAAAAATATACAGCCCACATGTGTCATAAAGGACAAGGAATTAACTGATATAGATAATAACTACATCCTTAAGTTCTTGTAGACACAAATGAAAAAAACAAAACAAAAAAAACAAAAAAAAAAACAAAACAAAACATGAAGATCACTTCAGTCTTACCTCCCATCCAATATGTGATATTGGTCCTTTGGAGTGGAGTTAATTTTTCTAATCTCATCTTCCAGATTGGAGCTAACTCATATGGAACTTTGTTTTTGGCTTAATTCTAGTTATCAGAAGGCTCTATAGTGTAGTTTTTCTTTGTGTCATTTTAATGTTTGTTTATATGACCCATCACAGACCTTTTTTCTCCATAAATGACAGACATTTTGATCATAATCTCAAAAAGTAAGCTGCTCTTCAAAGTCATACAATATATATAAGGTATACAGTATATAAGGATCTCATTAACCCAATGGGGACAATAAAAAATGTCCCACTTAATTATCTTTTCAGTGAGTCTATATAAAGTCTATTTCAAAGCTCACGTGTTTGACATTTATATTTGATGTTTGTAGTTTTTCCCCTGTGTTCAAAACTAAAATAAATGAAGGATATCACAAAAAAGACCAAATAGTTGTGTAATGCACACAGAAACACCAGAGGAAAAGTCAGAAACCTTGCACACATGAGTCATAGAGTTTTGTGCCAGACTATTACATTCATCTGTTCACTCATTTTACACTCAGGTATTGTAGTTGTGATGTTATTTATAATTTTTAGAACAGATGTCAGTGATAAACCACCACAGCCTTAAACTATCCCTGTCCCTATCCCTATCCTTAAACTGGACCCTTAGTCCAAACTGACTGAAAGTCAGTCTGCAGGTACAGGACGCCCTCTTGTGATACATTACAGAATTACACTCTTCAATACTGTATTTTTTGCCAGTGCACTGTGAACAGGTGGAAAATACTCAAAAGGAAAAGTGCAACAACTTTGTCAAAATCTGAAGCTTCTCTAAAAAAGATCAAGTATCAATTGGCAAAGTATGAAACTGACATGTCTTGTAAAACTGATATTTGGTTATGGGCTTTCTGATTCAAACATTGATCACAGCAACAGTTTGCAGTGTTACAAGAAACATACTTTAAACGTTTTTATGGGTGGCCTTTTTTTTTTGCAAGAGGAACATTAGGAACTGGGAGGAGGGTCTGAATTATGAATGGTTCCAGTCTGCAGTCAAATGGGCCGATGTGGCTGAGCCAAGCTCTGTTCTTCACCCCGAGCCAAGTTTCTCGCCATGTGCGCCTCTCCATTGTGCATGGGCAGCAGCTCCCTCTGCAGGGGTCCCGGCTACAGCTGAAAAGGACGTCCCAGTCTGTGAGCCGTCCTGACTGCAAAGTTACCAAGAACCAGACGCCAAACCTGTACCTGCTGAGTGTTTTGATCTCTGCTATACTTTATAAGATACCAGACACACTCTGTATCTCACACCAAAGCCACTGAGGACACAACAGGGTGAGTTTTCCACCAAAAAGTGCCAAATTCTAAATATTTGTTTTCTATTTATAGCGGCTAATGTCTCTTAATGTTCTCACTTTCTTTTCGCTTCTGCAGTTTGGCATGATGAGGGTGATGTTTGGGACTTTTCCAATCAAAGAGAGCCAGTATGCATCTTTGTCCAGCATCACTGTGGCACTGCTGCTTCTTACCCTTCTGCTGATGATCGTCAAGGCCCATAAGAGTCACAGATGTCCTTTCCAACTCCACCATTGCTCCCAGTTGGACTACATGAAATACCCCCCTCCTCCTGGTCCCACGCCTTGGCCCCTTGTTGGGAATTTGCTCCAAATGGGTGACCAGATTCATCTCTCTCTTACCTGCTTAAGGCAACAGTATGGAGATGTTTTCAAGGTATGCAAAGCATGTTTGGTTTTGTGTTTTAGATGGACACTGGATTACATGTGTGTTCACTCAGTCATTTGTTCATTCGTTCCCTGCAGATGCGCCTTGGCTCTTTGACTGTTGTTGTCCTGAGTGGATACACCACCATCAGACAGGCGCTGGTTCGACAAGGGGAGGCTTTTGCTGGAAGACCTGACCTGTTCACCTTCTCTGCTGTAGCCAATGGGACCAGTATGACCTTCAGTGAAAAGTACGGGCCTGCTTGGATGCTGCATAAGAAGCTGTGCAAGAATGCTCTCAGGTCCTTTTCACAAACTGAACCCAGGGGATCTGGTGCCACCTGTCTGCTGGAGGAGCATGTATGTGCTGAGGCTGCAGAAATGGTGGAGGTGATTCGAGGACAGGCAGTAAAAGGAAAACTGAAACAAGAAAATGGTCCAGATGTGGCAGGAATAGATCCAGTGATGCCGATAGTTACCTCAGTGGCAAATGTTGTGTGTGCCCTTTGTTTTGGGAAAAGGTATGATTACAATGACAAGGAGTTTCTCACAATTGTGCACATCAATAATGAAGTCCTGAGGATCTTTGCTGCAGGGAACCTGGCTGACTTCTTCCCTGTGTTTCGCTACTTTCCGAGTCCATCACTGAGAAAAATGGTCCAACACATCCACAGGATGAACACATTCATGGAGACAAGTATTGAGGAGCACATCAATACTTTTGACAAAGTAAGGATACTGATATAAATGTAGAGCAGAATATCTATTTGGTTAGAAAAACAGGTTTTAGTAGAATATTAATGTCCATTTGTTTGATAAATACCTTTATGTAAATCCTTTGTATAACATAAGATACACAAACAATATTTTCATGACTATAATGGATGACATGTCTCAGTTTTATTTTCATAGATTTTTTTCACACTAATTTGTTATTCATCATTGAATGTAACTTTGCACTCATACAGTAGTAGCTGTGAGTGCAACTGTAGCCAAAAAATAGCAAACAAGTTCCCTGGGAAGGACCTTTGTTCTTGTGCAGAGTGGCTAAAATGTTTGCACGCACTCTAATTACAAATTAGCAATTCACTGGAAGACACGCGTCATGAAAAACCGATTGCTGAGTGTTTGTCAATCATTAGTTTTAAAATTTTAATTATACCCGCTTCATCACAAATCACTTAAAAGCTGTTTTTTTTTTCTTGAGATGATGATGGCTGTGAGACACTCAGATTTTCTCTATTTGACTCAGTTAATGTGTGTTTCTGTGTTTGTGTCACTGCAGAACTGCATTCGGGACATTACAGATGCTCTCATTGCACTTTGTGAGGACAGAGAGGAAAATACAGATGTGTCTATGCTCTCCAACTCACAGGTCATTCACACTGTCATAGACATCTTTGGAGCAGGTTAGACATTTGACTTGTACTTTGTACTTTTCATGCATATTTTTCCCATCCATTCACTGCACCTGTGTATTGTATGGTTTCTCTTAGGATTTGACACCATCATTGCTGGTCTACAGTGGAGCCTCTTGTACCTCATCAAGTTTCCTGACATCCAGGAGAGAATACACCAAGAAATAGGTACCGTTTTATATGACTCACCTGTGAAATGCATTCCATAAAATGTGCTTTTTGTTTTCAGTTTGTATTAAAAGTCTTTGTCTGCAGTAACTTTTTAATTGAAAAGCAAGACTCTGAATCCAATTAAACTGAGGTGAATCAGGACAGTGTTACAAAATAAAACATAATCGTGTCTTTGTCATTTATGAATGGCAACATGATACTGATATTCACTTTGTTCTCATAGTACAGCAGAAAAGGCTTTCTCATTAGTGATTAACATGTCACATGTGAGTGATTGTGGCTGCCAGTAAAGTTATATTAGCAGAAAAAAAGGCTTCCTGAATATTAAGCTCTGATAGATGAAACCAAAAGAGATTGAAAAAAAGATGTTTCTGATAATGCATCACTTACATTGATCAACATATGAGTACCAAAGCACCTTGAAGTTTAGTTTTTGGTGTCAACATATTGTAATAAAAACAGTTCAACAGACAACCTGAAAGCCCTTTCTCCACAGATACAAAAAAATAAAACAGCTACCAGAGAAACTCACAGAAGATGAGTCCAATTAGCTGATGCCAGAGTTACTTTTGAAGCGGACTGAAAGAACCGGTGTTGTCTGTTCTGAGTCACGTTGAATTTTCACAGAGCGAGAGAAAGAAAGAGAGGGAGGGAGAGAGAGAGATGGTGAGAGTATGAAGAGACCAGATGAATCAGAATGATGAGAGGGAGGCACAAACAGCCTCAGAAAAAAGGGTTAGAAAGTTGTTCCAGAGCGACACAAAGGGGTAACACGCAAGGCATCAGACACACACACTGAAGTTAAACCTTTTCCTCTCATATCACTTAACTTAAATTAACACCATATGGATTGTATTTCTTGTATAGTTATGGACTGATGAATTTGCTATGTTTTTTTTTTTAATATATGAAGAGCTCTTTTCCAAAAAAAGCCATTTAATTACATTTTTTAATTTTATTTTGTATTGATTGCATCGGGAAAATTGGAATTAGGTTAATGTTATCTGCTATTTCCATAACAATTTTAAACATTATAACATAGATTTCAGTGATATTGACAGAAAAAGACAATAAAAATGCTTAATTTTTGAAAATGGATATATAGCGTTTTGGCAATCATATATTCATATATTTATTACATTTTAAACATGACAAACAGACAAACATACATTTGCCTCATACACATTGAAATTCAAATTCATACAGAGAAATTCAGGAGACACACATATGAAGTAAGATAAATTGTTATGCGTTGTGCATCAACACGAACAGGGACAGGTGTATAAAAATACTAATGTGTCAACCAAAGGGTGTCATTTGTGGAACAGAGCACCGATATGAACCCTCTTATGAGAATGATAGAAATACTTAAACCAATATATGACAGGAAGGGTCCCATGTTTTACAAAAACCATCATCTTTACTGTGTAGTTTACACGTCAGATAGTCCAGAGCAACGTATCACTCTTTGCCACTGAGCCTTAGAAGGAGCTTTATCCATGATCCAGTTCAGAAGAATACACTTTCTAGCACAGGAAGCAAGTGTTTGGTGAAATATTCTTAGTGATGGACAAATCTGATATGTCAAATAACAAATATAAGGGGTTGAATTTGCTATGTGTTGTTGGGAACATGTATGTACATCTTTCTTTATATTAATATATGTGCAATACAAACTCAACAGATGGAGTTGAATCTGAACAGTTAGAATCCCAGCTCTCTTTTAATTCCAAAACAGCTTTTACAGGCAGATGAGTTTTAGTGGGTTTCAGGAACTGTAATTTCAGTGGGATTAAATCATGGAATTTCACAGACATGTGTTTGCAGGGTTTGATGTCCTTTACACAATAGATTTGAGCTGTAGAAATTGTAATATCATAAATGTTTTGCAGGAATTGGCTCTTGTGTTACACAACTTTCACACTAGGCAGGATAACATCTTTGCACTTCTCTGTTCTTCACACAGAGAGATGTTAACGTAGGGTGTTTATTATGCAATCTTTATTAGTGCGCAACACTAACCTGAAGACACCATTGCTTGTATACAACATGATTGGAGGAGATTTTTAATAATGCATAAAGTTGTGTATTAGAAATATAAAGAGCTGGACGGTGAAGTCAAGTTATTTACTGGCTAAAGTGCTTTATGCTGCATCCCTACCAGGTTATCGTAGCTGAAAATACACTTCCTTATTAAAAAAAAAATTAAAAAATTCCTTCCATTGGATAATTAATACTGTCATTAATATACTTTCACTAGAAACAAGTTATTTAACTAACTGATGAGAAACTAAGTTCTTAAACAACTATAGAGAGAATAAAGGCTGGACAATGCCAGGATTCAATGATTTCATCTTGTGTGTGACAGAGTGGTTAAGGGAGCATGAGACATCATTTTCACACATGGATTGGTCAAGACAGTCCAGACCTGAACCACACTGAATCTGTGTGATGTGATAGAGAAAACGACGCAGTGGTCCGACTCTCCCATGATTAATACAAGATCTTGTGAAAAATTAATATAAGTCTGGATGGCAGTAACTGTTGCGACTGTGGTAGAGTAAGTTGGTAGAGCAGGGTGTCCAATGACCAAAGGGTTGGCAGTTCAAATCCTGGCTCCTACTGTCGAAGTGTCCTTGAGCAAGACACTGAATGTTAAATTGCTAGTACCATGCCTTGCAAGGTACAGTGGCATAGTAGCCGCCTATGGTGTATGAGTGAATGGGTGAATGTGAGGCTTTGTAAAGCACTTTTAGTACCAAGGTGTAGAAAAGAACTATAGAAGTGCAGTCTATTTACTGTGGTATTGCATAAGCGATGTGTGTGACATTAAATGCATCTTGTAGCCAGTGTTAGGAAAGGTCATTTTCTACCTGAACTAGTTCAAAGTTCAATGCACAAAGTTCAAAGTTCTTAATAGTTAACAGTTTGTTCATAGTTCCAAAATGAACTAGTTCATAGTTCTTTTTTTTCAATATGTTTCTTCTATTATTTTTCAGTCTCATTTCCAAAGTCCATATAGAACCACAGACAGTAATTATTGTCAGGTTCTTCCTTTCTCTCAGACCTTGTCATAGAAGCTCTTTTAAATGTTCATATATGAATCTTTGCTGCTCCTTCCTGCTACAGTCGCCTCCATGATGCTTTTTTTGTTTGTCTTGTTTCGATGATGCATGCTATGGTGCGATGCTGGTGGTTAGTGTTGTTGGCAGATTGAATGATTTTACACTAAATATTAAGGGTCTTTATGATGTGTTTAGCCTGGGTTTGACCTGGAACACTAAAGAAATTTGGCACCTATTGAACAAAGTTAAATAGATAGAACATGCCGTTCACAGACACCAGAATGAACTTGTTCACAGTTCAGGCAGTAAAACAGGGAGCTCAGTTCACGCTCACCTTGTTCAATGAACATGTTCAGGTATAACACTGCCTGTAGCCAAAGCTAAAGGTAATCCAGTGAAATATTATGTGTGGAAATTTTGTTGTGTGACCAAGCGCTGAACAGTATATGTGGTAACGCACATATATTATAGTTATTTATAAGCAATTTCCCTTGACAGTTCTCACAGTATTCTGTTTTTGTAGATGACCACATTGGCACAGGCAGACTCCCCAGGTTTTCAGACAAACCTAAGATGCCTTTCACTGAGGCGTTCATCTATGAAGTGTTTCGACATGCCTCCTATGTTCCTTTCACCATTCCTCACTGGTACTGTAAGGCAGTAGCTTAGATTGCAGCACATAGTATTATAATAATGTGTTGTAATACGTATTATTGTTAAGGCTTGTTTCTTACTTTCCCTTTCAGTACAACCAGGAACATCACTCTGAATGGCTACTTAATTCCAAAAGATACCTGTGTCTTCATTAACCAGTATCAAGTCAACCATGATATGTAAGTAACCATCACAATGTCTTTTGCAAATTGTGGTAGCAACAAAGAAGAACTGTTTAATTTGAACATGAAATATTCAGGCAAAGTATGTTCAGTATATTTGTTTGATTAATTTCATTTTGACCCAGTGACCTCTGGGGAGACCCTGACACATTTAGGCCCCAACGTTTCTTGGGTTCATCGGGACTCCTCAGCAAAGACCTGACAGAGAAAGTTCTCATCTTTGGCATGGGCAAGAGACGCTGTCTTGGTGATGGATTTGCACGACTGGAGATGTTCATCTTCCTCACCACGCTGCTTCATGGGCTGCGCATTCAAAACGTTCCTGGGCAGGAGCTGGATCTCAGCACTGATTTTGGCCTGACTATGAAACCACGTCCGTACAGGATTACCATCTCCTCAAGGTTTTAGATACTTGTAAACCTAAATAATGCCCTGTCAGGATGTTTAACAATATCACAGAACATATGCTCATTGCATTAATATTAGCATGTGTTTGTTTATCACCACAAATGGACTGAAGTATCCATTTTAGCAAAACTCAAATGAGCAACAAAGGAGAAAAATGGTCATATGTTCAATAAAATGTAGAACAAAAGAGCAGTCATTGAAGTAAAACATAAACTATTGGGATATAATATTTGCCAGTAGAGGTCACTCAAAATACTTCTGTGTGTTTAAATTGATAGGTTGAAATCCTGGCACCACATTAAAAATGAAAGTAGTCTCTTTATAATTCTTTATCTTAAGTAATTAGTTACAGTTAAACATTGTGGGAGGGATAGGGGGGTGTTATACATCAGGAATCAATGCTTCAGGCTTCAAACTGTGCTCATGGAGGGTTCATTTTTGGCCTTCTCAGCCTTTTTCTCCACTTCTTCCCTTCTTATAGACTTTTCTTTTGTCTCATTCCTATCAGTTAGATTACATTCATCTTCTTGTCTCCCTCGTGTTCTATTCCTCTGGCCACTAGTCTCCTCTAGTGACTAGTTCTGCTACCGTGACCTCCCACATGTGCAGATTAGAAACAGTCAGACATTTATTTCTATTTGAGTTGAGATGTATATACAGAAGTATGAGTCTGCAAAAAAAAAGTCGTCAGGGAGGATTACTTATGTGAAAAGTTAGAAACTTTCACGACAGATAAATGTCTTCACATATAGAAGAAGCCACAGACTACACTTTGTTATACCCGCTGTGCAGTTTGTCAATGATGCAAAACTGATTTCAGGTCACTTTTCACTAACAAAAGGTTGTGAATTTTAATTACTTTTACTTTTAATTTTAGTCCTGATATGTCATATTTTTTAGTTTTTGTTATGAATCTGAATTATAATGAATGAATTTCTTGTAAATCCATTGTATTTGATGTCTTGTTATGTATAGCTGTCATAGTTTTTTTCTTTATCTTCATTATTTATAACTGTAACAGTGGTGTATTACCTCTGGACTGCTATGATTATAATAACTGTCAGACTTTGCAGATAATACTCTGGAAAAGGCAGCAGCCATAGTCTCATGTTAATGAAAAAAATGACTAAAATATTGCGAACTGAAATAGCAATGTGAATATCAGCCTCTAACAGTCTACTTCAAAATAAAAGGGAACATGCTTAACTTTGGTTCAGTGTAGTTTGATGTCACTTATGTTATGAAAAGTTTTCATGTCCATAACGGTGGCAGGCCAACAGCCGTTTCACAGTATAAGCAGCGTCGTTCCCAGTTTGCCTGCGTGTGGTCATGTAAACAAACCATTTACAGTCAGTTGCTTTGTGTCAATTAATTAACAAAACCCACTCAGATGATCGGACCTCGGCCCCTCATCAACCCTGTTCCATCTTTATGTCCTCTCACTAGCTTTCTGTGCCTTTGTCCCTTTGTCTTCATCCACACAGCTTGCAGGATGATTTCCACTATATGGCCCTGAATCACTGCAAACATATTCTGAGGGGCCTCTGATCTAAAGCAGCCAATAAAATACAGCACGCAAAGCTAGGAATTATGGCGCTAATATGGCTTAACAAAGACATTAAAAATGCTGAATAACCAAGAGTGGGCCCAACTGTGGACAAAAGACCGTCTACTTATAGAAACTGTCATCACTGACTTAGATCCAAGCATGAAGCGCACTGCACGCAATCCAACCGACTCTAATGCAGCTGTCAATGTCACATAATGATGTCTGTATCTTGTAAATTTAACATTAAGATAAGTACAAATGTACATGTCAAACACAGGTACTTTCTGAATGAGTTTAATAAAAGCCTCCACAAGCATCTGGACATTAAAAAGCCTTTTTCATCAGTTTACCATTGAGCAGTATTGGCATTTCAGAACAGATCAAATGTCTTCATCTTCAACTGTTTGTCCTGACTTCAGCTTTGTGATTATCTAGAAAAAAGGAGTGGAGACAAAGATTAGAAATGAATTTAAAGTGACCGTCAACATTAAACACTTACAGATATGGCACACACTTCTTTCAGCTTGGCTATCTCTTTACTATCTACAGATCTTTGAGCGTTGTTGGTGATGGCTTTCACTCTTGTGGCATAACTGGAGGATAAAGGAAGTGCAGGTATTAGAGCATGGACTTCTATAATTACACTATTTTACTCTTTTTGGGTTTTTTTCTTCTTCTTGATGTTTCTTACATGAGTGACGTGAGTGTTTCATCAAGGTTGCATTCTGAAGGAGAGACATTGACAATCATGAGTGTTTTGGCATTTCCACCCAGCGAGTCCTGCATGACCTAAAGGGAAATAAAAAATATAGTATATATGTATATAAATAAAAGAAATCATCTTCTTGGAAAATGATTAGCAGTTTTCAGTCCTAAAGAATTTTATTGATAAATGCTTTCTTCTCATTGTGATCTAATCTAAGGTAACTATTCTTTTTTTTAATACTTCTGCCAATGACTAAACGCATATATTGGTCTAAAAACATTTAATAGCTTCATATTTGATAATCCTGTCTGCACATTTTAATAATTAAGGTAAAATATTTCTCAGCCTTTAAGAAACATCACATGTCTTTTTTTGGACCTTCAGAGCCTCCATATAAACATGAAATTCACCATCATCTTCTGCACCACTGATTCACCATCCAACCCAGTAGTCTGACAAATGACAGTGGTTGTAGATGCTGGTTTTTATATGCGGTTAATGATATATTTTGCTGAAAATGTTCTAATACCCTTTGAATTAAATGAGCTTATGAACAGCTACATGATCAGTAAATTAAATATAGGGAAATAATACATGATACATGATATAATAATAAAAGGTGATAAATCACTTAGGAAAGTTAAATGTACAATTCATTAGGAAGATGCCACAAAAATACTCCAAGTTCTTTCAGGGTTAAAATCCTTACCTGTGTCAGTTTACTGTTCCTGTAGGGCACATGAGGCAGTTCAGCAGATAAAGCTGAGATCACGTCACCCAGAGCGCTCAGAGACTTGTTAATAGAGTTCGCTTCCTACAAAAAATTTAGTAAGGTAAGATATTAGATGCTCAATAGTGAATAAAAATGTTTAACCCTGACATACTAGTTGGGTCAAATTTGACCCGTTTTGACATTCAACAGTAGTCAAAATAGCCTGAGCATCATTCTTTTATTTGTTATTTATTTTTGAAATAACAAATATTTATTTATTTTTGAAATTTTATGGCTTTTCCTAAATTTTTCCAAAATACGCAAAAATTTAAATATTTTAAAATGTTGTACGTTTGTACAGGTGCTACAGATTTTTGGACACTGAGGCTGGTTCAGATCAGTTTCATATGTAAATCATAATGGCTTTCATGTTTTTATGTCTTATGTAAAACAGGACATGATACTATGTGACAGTAGATGTTTTTCTCCAAAAATTAGTTTGTAAAACTTAAAAAAATATGCTCTTCCGTGCTCTGAAACATTATATTTATATATTATATATATTTATTAATGTGGTATAGTCTATTTAGACATTCTAAATAAATCTGTAGTTTGTATAAACACTTACTATGAAGGAATTCTTGGTCTGGGTCAAATTTGACCCGAACCAAACTGTGAAGGCTTAAGAAATGAGCAGCTGGTAAGGGTTCATGATCTGACCTTCAGCTGGTGGTCCTTGGCGCCTGTCTTGGCTGCTCTTTCACTTCCTGCGAGGTCCACAAGGCTCAGCTTCCCCGTGCTCACACTTCCATTGGTCAGATTCTTGCTCTCCACTTTGATTCCAACAATAAGGTGAGACCGGGAGCTCTCCACGTTCATCTCTGTGGAAATAATCATAGAGAAAAGAACAGAACGTCATATTAGTTATTATAACTATTCTGATCAAACACTGTGACCTGATGTTTGTGTTAACTAGTTTTCACTCATTGGTGAAATGTAACTGGAGCAAAGAAATCAGATATGTGCAGTAGTACAAATATTGTTCTTATGTTTTTACTCCTGTTGGCCTCACACCTACTAATTACACCTTAACTTACACCTACCTAATACTTTTGATAAACTAAAGTGGAGAAAATCCCTCGCATGGCCACTATTCCATTCCTAAACATCAACTTCACCTGCAACAACATAATGAGCTGAAACATACGTCCAAACATTGGAAGCTATAGAGAGAGAAAATGGTTGACCCTGTCACTTGACCTATGGCGAAGTATTTCATCTGAAAGTCTGGAAACATCATCATCCAAATGGTCAGACTGTGTAAAGTTGTAAGAAGGAAGACAAAAAAATTTAACTGCTTTCTACCAGTATTGGTACATTTATTTGTTTCTTGGCTTAAAATCCATCCTCACACAGTTAAATTGCATATTGTCTTGTACAAAATGCTTTTAAAATTTGTGTTTTAAAAATGTAAAAAAAAAAAAAAAAAAAAAAAAAAAAAAGAAAGAATTCTATTTTATTATAGGTCTTGTATTTAATTTGACTTCACCTATGAAAACATATTTTTTGACTAGTAATTGTTTGTCTACAGAATGTTACCATTTTTTTTTTGTTATTCTATTTAACACCTTATAAAGTGGTGACTCGTGTAAGCTAATGTCCTTCCATGATATAAGTGGGAAAATCAAGTGGGAGCTACACTTTCTACATGTGAGTATGCATTTGTAAATCTTTGTCCCTGTTATGAATCATCTGTATCCTGTACAGGTGTGCACTCTGATGACCTGTGTCCAGCTATAAAACACTGTCCTCCTCTTCCCATAGTCTGCTCCATCCCAGTTCGCCTCCGTAATGATGCACCTAGATACCTCGCCCTCACACCGACTGTAACTAATACGATTAATCCAAACCATTTAGCAGGGCCCTGTTTGAACTGGGCGGCATGGCACAGTATAGTGGACTCACTGGTGGCAGAGATGTGTCGGTTGGCGCAGGCCTGCTGGAACAGAGCGTAGAGCTCCTGGGCACTGGAGGCCTCCTTTGTCTGTGCTCCTTGGGCAAACACAACCCCCTTTCTGTTCCTCTTGATCTCCACCCGCCTGACCTGGCCATGGGACTGGGGCTGTGCATGGGCCTCAGCAGCCAGGCTCACAAAGAGGTCCTGCAGCCTGTCATTGTACAGCTCCAGCATATAGGCAGAGACCTGAGGTAGAGGGAAGCACACAGGCTGACGTAACCACTCACATCTAATTACACCAGTCATGTTCAGTTTACAATCTGCATACCTTAAAGTCGAATCTAGAATCGTTCTCCCGTATGATATCAAAAATGGCATTAAAAGATCTCGGCATGATCCCGGGGTTCTTACGCTCTTTGTCCCCCACCATGGTGAAGGTCTTCCCTGAGCCTGTCTGTCCATATGCAAAAATACAGACGTTGTAACCATCAATAGCCGACTGGATGAGCCTGTGGAGAGAATATTAACCTGAACCTCAGAATGGACACTACCCCACCTTAAACTGTCACAAAGTACATTTTATTGGGATGAACAGACACACAGTGGGGATTCCCCTGATGCCACGCAGTGTCTCCTTCACCTGCTGGTGTCTTCAAACAGGTCTTCTTGAGTGGCGTCAGCACTGAACACTCGATCAAACTGAAACTCCCTCTGCCCTCGGGGTGTTTCCATAGTGACGGAGTATTCATCTATTTTCTCCACAATGATGGCGCCGCCCTGCGCTGCCTCAGTTCGACTCACAGGGCGAATTCGACAAAACACTCTGATTTTACCTGAGAAAAATAGAATAGCCAAAAGGGCCGTATTATCCACAAGGCCTAAAGATGATGCTAAACCATCATGTAGTCGTTTCCATTTACCTTTCATGTCCTCCACCATATTATAATACTTCTTCCTCAGTATTCTTTCAGATGTGTAGGTCTCAATAATCTTCTTTTTCTCGTCTTTTGCTGCCTTCAACTTTACAGAAATAACACACATCTGTACCACTGAGGAATATAATTACAGATTCTTGGAATATTTGATTGATTCTTGGACTAAAACTCTTAAAAGTTATGCAGTCATGTTCATATCTGGACAGGGATACTTAATTTGTTATTTTGCCTCTGTACACTAGAATTTGATTTGTTTCTGAAGTGCGGACCTTCAGCTTTTAGTCCAAAGGTTTAATAAAAAATACCTCTATTTCCACGGGCTCAAAAGTAATTGGACAACTGACCCCTTCATTATTCTATGACAAGTGAAGCAGGTTAAAGGTTTGGAGTTGATTCCAAATGTTGAATTTTCATTTGATGAATGTTCACTGAAATTGTCAATATGTAGTATAATATGTAGAGGTCATACGTTGTTTCAAATAACCCACTGATGAGCAACACAGCAAAACCTAAAGACCTGGAAGACATGGACACTTCATAATAACTTGATGATTATAATGATGATTATTGACCCTAAATATCCTGTTAAAGACTCCCAAGACCCTTTGGGATAACAAATGGGAGTCAGTAACCTGGTCTTAACTATGTAGAGCATGATTTTCAGTTACTGAAGAGTAAAGTGAGGGCAGAAAGATGAACAAACAAGCTGAAACTGTAAATGGTTAAAGGCCTGGAAAACCATCACAAACAACATGTGTTGATGTCTATAGGTTCCGGTTTTTCACATATTTATAACAATCTTAGTTTGTCCGTCTATTTTTGAGCCTCTGAAAATGGAGGAATGGGTGTAATGGTTGTAATTCCTAAATTATTAATGTAATATTTTTAACCCCCCTGAATTAAAAGTGAAATTCTATACTTTAATCACATCTTTATTATATCATATTTAATCTACTGTGGTGCCATACAATAGCATAATAACAAAATTTGTCCAAATATATATGGACTCGACTGTGTTCCTTATTTAAGAAGACTATTTAAGAAGGCTGTGGGACTTCATTAATATTAACATATGTGTTTTATTGACACATGTGAACGAAAACTAACCTCATCCTGCAGCACAACAAGTTGCTGACCAATATTTTTCACTCCTTCCTTGGTTTGGACCGTCCCTCGTCCCAGGATATCCTCCAGTTCTGTGACTGCATCACAATCTGCACCCCAACAGAAATGTCTCAGATGAGGGTAACATTAGCAACTCACTTATGTGGAGAAAACACAGACACACAAATTTGTTGCAAAGTAAATTTCCTGAAAAAGTAACTTGTGTTAAAAAGTTAAATATCATAGCTACTGTTAAAAGTAATGAATATATGTAATTTAAATATATCCATTTATTTGTCATTTACTGATTGCAATTTGAAGAGGTTTCAAGTTATGTCATCTTTACCGTTCATGTCAGGACTTTCTCCACTTCTGATACAATCCAGAGCCAGTTGAGAAACCTCAAATTCCCTTACAGTTTCTTGCAGCAAAGTTTCATTCTCATCTAATCTGAAAAGTGATAAAATAAATAAATAAATAAAGCAGGTAACACATAAGCTGGTCTGATTTAACCTGCCCTTTTCATGTTGCAGTTCATGTTGTCTTGTCTAACCCCTCTTTGTCAGTGTCTTGTCCAGCTCTTTCACAGGTATCTTCTTTGGTCATTTGTAGCTGTTCAACTTTGTCTCTGGCTTCGATCAGAGCAACCCGATTCTCCCTGATCATGTTGTCTAAAAGTGCTCTGCTTTCTGCCACAGCACTGCAAACTGCATGAGCCTGAGGAGCCAAAGCAAAGACTCAACACAACAACAGAGCCACTACTTAGTCAGAGGAATGTGAGTAAAGAATATAAAAAAGTATAACAGACAGGCCTTAAGTAAATGAGTCGGACAAAGGTAAGTAACTGAACACCACCTTCTGTACCACAATAGGTAGTAACACACTGCAGGGTGGCAGAGGTATAGGAGGGACTGGGCTTTGAACCTCCATCAGCTCTGTGAGTTCTTTCTCCTTTTGGTACAGGCTCTCCTTCAGCTCCTCCAGCCGCACTTTAGCACCCTCGAGTGGAAGACCTGAGTCACTGCAAGTCTGCACACAAAACCAAGCCAGTACAAAACACAAACCAGTGTAGATATTTGATTTCTTAGCATTAGATATTCAACCTTAATGATTTTACTCTATGCAAATTTGTCTCTGTTAAATCTGACATGAACTAATTCTCAGTCCTGTGACATTTGTATTGGTCTAAATATCTATGTTTCTCTACATATTGCCCTCATAACATGACTCAGGAGATACTCTGTTCTTAGCTTTATTGATAAATTTATCATCTTAGGCAGTAGAATGCCATGATTACTAATCCAACCTACCGCAGCCTGTTGTTTGTCTTTATTCTCTGTGGCTTCACCTTCTTCTGTAGCCTCCTCCTCCTTCTTTGATGATTCCATTAACATTTCTTGAACTTTCCCTACTTCCTGTCGTGCCATCTGCAGCTCCTGCAGTGCTGTTTACAGGGTGTTCATGAAGGTATTATTCAGTATAAAAATTAAAGAATATATAAACCAGGGGTGTTAAACTCATTTTAGTTCAATGGCCACATTCACCCCAGTAAGATCTCAAGTGGGCATGACCACCAATAAGAACAATTTAAAAAAGTAAAATTATAATTATGATAATGTTTACATCAACAATTTTTCCTTCAAAATCTGAATAACATGGCCAACTTGAAACGTCTTAAGAAAAACAAGTGCAATTTTAATGCTATTTTGCCTATCATTTAATTTACACGTGTACGTTACAACTTACATTACAATTACAAATACACAAAACATTTAGTAAAAGGTAAATATTGGTAAAATTGCATTTACTTCTCAAAAGACATGTCAGGTTGTTCATATTTGGATAGTTATTTACATTTTCATGCAAATGTTACTTTTTTACACTAAAACAAAGATAAACCTGCAGTTTTCATCATTTATAGGTTATTATGATAATGTTTAACTGGTCTGACCCATCTGACATCTAATTAGTCTGTATGTGGAACCTGAATTAAAATGAGTTTTACACCATTGATCGATAATATCTTCAGTATAATTTTTGCATTTCATAAATCCATCCTACATGCTGGATTGGACCCTTTGGCAGGCCGGATTTGGCCCCCGGACCACATGTTTGACACCTGTGATTTAGACACTTGACTATTCCATGTGTGCATTTGGACTCACTAGAGGCCTGATGACTGTGCAACACATCCAGTCTGTTGGAGAACAGTTCCATCATTTTGCTCTAAAACAATGAGATAAGGAAAAAACCTGACAGTTATAAATTGAAGTTGGATGGTTTGTCATACTTCTAGTCATGTTCAAAGCTGACCACAAGGTGGGGCTCCAGGCTGGTGTTTGACAGTAAAAGTCCTACTTGAGTTCACTATCCAACCTTTTCTCTGTTCCACTGCATGGCCTCCTCTTTGCTCTTCCTCCTCTCAGCTCTCTGTTCCTCTAGAAGCTGCTTATTCTGCTCAGATAAGGCCTGCAGGAAATAGGGCCAGATATAGACATGAAAAATTGCTTGATATGAACTCTTGCACAAACTTGTCTGAGGAGTAAATTGCTACATTTACTTCAGTACAAATACAGCGTAAAAGGTTTCTGGAGAATCGTATGCAGTATATTTAAATAAATACGACAAAAACAGGTGGCTAACAAATAAACATTTTGTAATATTAAGCTAAATATTGAAAAGAAGATAAGAAAGTGAAGCATTCAACTAACCATTATTCTTTTCTGCAACTCAGTGTTCTTGTTCTCCACTCTCTCCTGGTAGACATTCAACATCCTCCTCAGAGTGTTGAGTTTGTTTTGGTAATAAGACCTAACGCGCTGCATCGTCCATTCCTGATCACACAATATAATGACTACCATCATCACAATCATCATGTATGAGTCATCTCAAACACACAAACAATCATTTTTTCACCTGGCTTTCTCGAGCTGTGACCTGGAAGCTTTCCTCCAGCTCCTGCACCACCTCCAGGTGTCTCCTCTTCATGGTTTCCATGTCCTCAGCTATCTGTGTAAACAACATACATAAAGAGTGTAACCTGGTACCATGTGTGCACTGATCTAATGCCTTGTATTGTCACAGCAGCAGCACAGGACAGCCATGTGAGTGTGAGCAGGAAAACAACACCCGATCTGACAAGGTTTTCATTGTGTGTCTTCATGACCTTTCCCTGAACAACTGCACAGGGAGTTATTTCTATGCAAAAATACTCACTGTTTCACAAGATATTAGAAGATTATGTACTTTATTTGGATCCTGCGGGCTGACTTTAGAGTCATGCATGCTGTTTTCTTAATAATGTATAAACTTTTGCCCTCTAAATAAAGAGTTTTGCTTTGACAGTAGTTGCATTGCACTGCTTTCCTGCGGTGCTCATGACGGTACCTCAGTGATGCAGAGCTCAGCTGACTCATAGGGGATGTATATCTTGTCATCTTGTGGCCTCTCAGCATCTGATACTTGGTCACTGTCTGACAGTTGTGATTCTGACAAACCTGCACAAATAACATGCTTCATATCACAATTTAAAGCAGTGGTCTAAACTGATCAAACAGTAACAGCAGTAGGCATCGAATCCAAAACATTTATATATTTATGGTCGTTTCTTCCCACCACACCACATCCTTTAAAACTAATTCACCAGAAATCTAAGCTAGAAGTAAAACCAAGTCAAATGTAATGGAAGATCAGCTCAGTTTGTGGAATAAAATTGGTTTGCAAATATTGAACCTTTAATAAATGGTGGCTTTTTTAAATAGTTGACTATTTTCCATAAATTTAAAATAAAATGTTGCTTGTTCTCATGAAATCATTTTGACACTGATTTATTCTTGATTGTAACTGGGACTCAGTCTGTAATCATTGCACCTGGTCAAAGGTGATTGCTGACATGCATAAAAAAGAATAAAAAGAAGAATGTGCCTGAAAAAAAAAAATACTACGACTGAATGAGCAAAAGTGTATATCTGATATTGTACATTCTTTCCTCTATTTCACCTTCTATAAATTAAAGCTTTTTTGTGCTATCCAAAACAAACAAACAAAAAAAAAATAATAGCTAAACTTAAATAAATAATTGCCACATTATAAAAATTAAAAGTAAACTATTTATGGATTAAACTGAAATAAAACAAAAAACAAACTGTAAAAATAAGGACTTGAGAAAATGCCATGACTATGAAAACAGTTCCTCCCTCCACAGAGATGCACACTATCATTCCTCTCCCTCCTCCCGCACATATTTCTTCCTCTATTCACTGCACCTCGGTTAACTTCTGGTCTGGGGTGTTTCCTTCTGTCAGCACCAAACCATCGTCTGAATGCAGCCCACCTCCTCATCCACAGGGTTTGGTGATGGATGACAGCTTGAACAATGAAGCAAATGTTGACAGAGTTGGAAACAATGTGGGGAGTTGAATGGAGTGGATGGCAAATAAGCAAGACCAGCAACACATACTGCCATGATGGAACTTAATGAATCTGCTGGTGATGTTTTGATATTGTGACACTGCATTTTGCAATTGCGCCACACCCTTTTTAATCTATCATCACTAAAACACAGATAAGAGCCATTACAGCTCAAAACACTCAAGCATTTCTGATGCGTGAGCTGCAGAGCTGACTGAATTATTTAAGAATATAATCACTGTAGTGCACTGTAAGGTAAATGTAAGATTGATTAAGCTCCACCCAGTGTTAAACGTCCTACTATTTTGCTATTCATATATTTGTGTCATGACATTCAGAAGCGTTGTTACTGCAGAGCAAGTTAATACTTGTACAAGTTAACACTTGTTCTGACTCGTTTCTCAGTGAAAAGTTCATATGTTGGTTTAAAATGATTTTATGATCATTTTACTGTCTTAATTGGACTGTAATGATGTCTTAAGGGAAATAAAACACATAAAACTCAGCAAAAGTTATCATTTTATTTATTTGTTTAAAATACATTTTACATCTTTTATGAAGAGATTAGCATGCAGTTTAATGTGAAAGAACATTTCTGTAGAGCTGAATAATACACTCACAGCTAAAAAATGCAAATAATATATCATTCAGTATGCAAATCATTTCCTGCAGTAAGCTGAACTGCAGACATTATCATAGCATGTCCCAGTTCATTTGGTCGTTTATATAGAGGTTAATCAATACATTACATAAAATCCCTCTGTCTGGATATTTCATCATTCTCTTACATTCCTATCCCACCCTCTCCCATCTTTGTTCCCTCGTACAGGAATGTGGGCGTGTCGTCACGATGTTACTTTCTTTCCAGAAACACCTTTTAGTAGAAAACAGAAATTACGTCATAAATTCGGCTGAACTGTGGGCAGGATGCAGGGGAACTAGAACTTAGAACAGTTTAAGCATGCGTTTTTGAAGACCAGTTTTCTTTGTTTGTGTGTGTGATGGTGGTCTGCTGCTCTGACCTGCCGTGCTGTCTTTGTACCGGTCAAACTGTGTGTTGTGAATGACTGGACGTGGCCTCTCATCCCTCATCTCTGGTACGCTCCCTGGTAATTCCTCCAGCACCGGCGCTGTTGCTGCAACCTGTCCCGGTCTTGAGGACACACCAGGATCATCAGGACAGGTGGTTCTGTTAGTCGTCTCCCAGGCCACTGAGAAAATACACATAGAGACAATAATGTAGAAGATGTTGTAAGAAAATGCAAAAAATAATTTAAAAAAACATAAAAGGTATTTGTTTTTGCAGGATTTTGGCTATTTGTACACTGCAAAAAGTCCCTTTGAAAAATTTAAGAAACAAACATAGCCTATCAAAATAAGAAAAATAAAACTTAAAATAAGCAAAATTATCTGCCAACAGAACAAGGAAATTTTACTTGGCAAGATTATGAAAAATAAGAAAATAATACTTGCACAGCATTCTTAAAAATAGTATTTTTAGACTAAAAATAAGTAATATTGTCTT
>JAPSES010090818.1:0-22053 GCA_029822895.1 Maxillicosta whitleyi | reverse complement strand
TGGAAAACAAAACATGTGCTCCCATCCAGGCATCTTGTTCACGGAAGGCCTGAAGGCATGTGTATGTATGTATGTATGTATGTATATGTGTATGTATGTATGTGTGTATATTTATGTATGTATATGTGTATGTATGCATGTGTGTATATGTGTATGTATGTATGTATGTATGTATGTATATGTGTATGTATGCATGTGTGTATATGTGTATGTATGTGTGTATATGTGTATGTATGCATGTGTGTATATGTGTATGTATGTATGTATGTATGTATATGTGTATGTATGCATGTGTGTATATGTGTATGTATGTGTGTATATGTATGTATGTATGTATGTGTGTATAATATATGTATGTATTATACACACTATATATATATATGTGTGTGTGTGTGTGTGTGTGTGTGTGTGTGTGTGTGTGTGTGCGTGTTTGTGTATGTATGTATGTATGTATGTATGGATGTGTGTGTGCGTGTGTATGCATGTATGTATGTATGTGTGTGTATAATATATGTATGTATCCAGTCCAAGTGCTAAACTGTCATTTGTTTGTTCATTCATTTTTTTTTTATTATTTAACTAACCTTGTCTATACATAATAAGTGATGGTTAAAGTCACCAGAACATACTCACTGATCAAATGACATATATCGTACCTGCAGTTTGAGTATCACCAGTTTAGACAACGTGCCTCTATCTATTGTTTTTACCTTTTTTTCCTTGAAAATTCCAACAATCTGTTCCAGTTTAATTTTTGCACCGGCTTTTATTTACTCTTAGAACTTAAGCTGCCAGTACATGCTGCCAGCCAGACCTCCTATTCTGAACAAAAAATTGGAAGTAGAAATTGCTAAAGTGCTCAAATTAGGGCTATTTTACCACCAGAGACAAAGTGCAAAAATACCAATATAATAAAAGATAGAAGTGATGAAAAAGAAGTGGATAACTGTTAAGTATTCAAGAATTTTAAGGATATATGATTATGTATGTATATGTTTATATTTATTCATATGCTTATACTGTATCCATTTTTTATGTAACATTTTCTTACCCTAAAAAAATATGTAATAATGGTATATCTGTCTGTAAATATATTAGATAGCATTATTGATGTCAGGAATTACAATCCAGGATATCACTAATTTTTCTTTGTCAGGACATGATGCGCATTCTAAATGCAAACAGTATCCAAACTTTCAGAATTAATTAATTCTGGCAAAAAAAACAAAAACACTCCATCAACATAGACTCAGGAAAAGTAAAATACTCAGGTCATAGATCACAGGAATTAATTTCAGGTGTCTGAATAAAAGCCGTGGCAACCATATTGTGCACTCTTGTCAAAAGTGTTTTTTTTAATTGAATTCGGTGTGAGCGACATATTACTGGTTCTCTCAATCAAGAAAGCCTCTCATCGAGAGATGAATAGCACAGGAGGATGGATGCTTCAAAGGATGGGCACTGGCAAACAAAACAGGGAGCTGAAAAGGATGGAGATAGTGTGAAGCCAAGACACAGAAACCAGAGAGGGAAAAGATGGGGGGAGTCCATGAAGAGGAGGAGGAAAAGATGAGTGAGAGGAGTGAATGATAATGCTCTCTCCATGATAAGTAATGGGCCTCTGCAGGATTTAAGACTTAAGAGATCAAAACACTTATGCATCAAAGGCCTCATTTCTGTCTGTAGGCATCCGGTCTGTCACACGGACTTACAACTTAAAGTGTATAAATAACATTTATGTTGTTTTCTATCAAAAGCTAAACATGATGCACATTAACTCTCTGAAAAGACATTTAAAGTGTTTATATGACTTGAATGTAAATCTGCTTTTATCAGGTGCAAAAAGGTTCTTGTGCACATTAAACCATTGCAACACACATTGGAGCATAACATGAATGATTTTGTGGCAAAGCTGAAATCTACAGGGTTTCCTCAAGTCATCCTGGTCATGTAACAGGGTTAAGTTTACAGTTATGGCCTTATTTTGTACCAACCTCTTTGAAAAGGTTCATGAAACGTGGGCCAAAGCGCCATGGTTTGTGGCGGTGACACTGCAAAGAGCTGACGGTCATCTGAGTGGCCCGCTGAGATGCAACAGCAACCATGAAAACAGCATCATACATTAAGGCCGCATCTGTCTGCAGCGGAGGCAGCAAGAGAAGGAGGTTGTTTTATGCTCAAAGGCCATGAGCAGTACATAATAACAACAACAGTAAACAGATGGATTGAGAAGCTCAGAATACGTGCCTTGAAGATGATAAGACAAAAAAACACCAGGGAATGTTATTGAAGAAATAACAAGGGTGCCGTAAAGATAACATAATAAAACCGAAGATCAAAGTTTGAACGTTTTTATCATGCTGAAATACAACTCCGACAGAGATTTACACGTTAGCAGATGTTTGAAGTTTACAAGTAAGGATCGATTAGCGAGTATGGCGCATACTAATGTGCATGTATGGCATTCAGCAAAGCAGGTGATTGTACCGTTTGCGTCCTATTGTATAAAATGAGAGCGCAGGGCTTACAGTCATGACCCCATCCATCAGTCCGCTCTCCTGTTTGGGACCCTGTAATCTTTCCATGGCCCATTTGTCCATAGTGGAGGCCACCCACGGGTCATCTATGTTCAGCAGCCTAAAGCCCGTCATGTTGACCCCGCTGTAGCGATACGGCTCCAGATCCAAGGCAAACAAATCCTGCAGAATGAAATAGAGATGTGGAATTGAGGTGTTTCTAGGTTATTACATGGCCCCCGAAAGGGAGGCAAGTGGCAAAACTATTGGTTCAATTCATACCAAATTGAGTTTATAGATTGCCTGTGACCCAGAATAGATGTTATTAAATTTTGGGAAAAATAGGTCAAAGTTAGAATGTTTTTATTATTCATATGATTACTTGTAATGGGCAAAATACATGTAAGTGGCGAGGTTTGTTGTTTGTATTTGTGAACAATTTTGAGAGGTACTAAAGGACTAATTGAGAGCTGATGCTGTCTGGGAGAGATAGGCTACACCTTTTTGTTTTATTTGAAAGGCAAAACATAATCCAGTGAACAGTAAGAAAAAGAACATAGCTTTCCTTAAAGGTAAATATATTGTATTGTGTGATATCTCCAATAAGTGTAGAGCCATTTTGTAAGCTGTAACTCACCAAAGTTGTGAAGAAGAAATGGTAGTACTCTGTCATCATTCCCATTGATGAAAGCTGTAAAATGAAAGTAATAATGAAATACTGCAAGGCTGTATTTCTATATTTAAAAGTAATGGGGGCTGTAGCGTTACAACTGCAATGACAAACCTTCATGACAAAGTGATGAGATTCATTTTTCTATTACATGCTTGCTCAAGATTGTACATTTTAATAGAGAATATCTGGGATGACAGGAACATAGGGAGATGAATACTGATTCTTCTGTGAGGTTTAAGTCTTGGAACAAATTTGCATGCTTCTTTCATCACATCTTAAAATTTAAGATGGTTATTATTCATGAATAAGTATTAAAAATTTCACATAGAATGACCTTGCTGCAATGAATCAGTGTGTGCTTCACCAAAATGTTAAGTGACGCTTCATTTGTTGTAGTTATTACTTTTACGAATAGACTAAATAATGAGTAAAAACATAATAAAAGATGGGCCATTTTAAGAGGATTAGGAACTTGGACAACTTTTCTGTATTAGATGCGTTTCAACCTTCATTTAAATACAATGAAAGCCTAGGTAAACAAAATAAATAGCTTTTGTATGATTTTTCTGGAGTACGTGGGGAAGACTGAGTGCACATTTCTTCTAAATGTCTAGTGAAGTCTGGGAAAAAACAAAAAATAATAATGACCTGCTTGAGGAGCTCAGCAGCCATGCGGTATGAGCAGTCAAAGATAATGAAAAACTCCTTGTCTTTCTTCAGTTCTTTCAGCAGTGGTCGGGCATCTTGATTACCTGGGGTCAGCTGGCGGATTTTGATTTTCAGGTTGAACTTTGCTGGAGCCTTGATGAGCTCCTGCATCCGCATCAGACCTGTAAAACCAGAATATTAGACGCTACAGCTTGACTGTCCCTCCCCCTCTACCCCGCAGGTGCATGTCAGATACAAGTGTTGGATACAAAACACTGCTGTAGAAGTTCAGTGTTTTAATGAACACCAGATGATGTTCTACACTTACACTCCTGTCCTGAAATAGCTGAACTTCTTACTAAACAAGATGTACACAAACTCAACCTTCCTTTATCTGTGTATCCCAGTGCACAACAGTGTGTGACGGTGTCTGTCTGACATTTTTGGAAAATACATTTCTGATTGAAAATAAAAGATAATAAAAAATAAAAAAAAATCTATAAATGATGACATTTCAACATGGGCATTTCACATTCTCTGGGTACTTGAAACAGGACACTGCCAGTTTTAAAGCCAAGGTTTGGCTCTCCACAGTGTGCAGTCAGAGGGCGGGAATACTGGAGGCAGTTTAATATGAGACACTCATGGCCCGTCACAGATTGGGTTCACCGTGCATCATAAAGGTGACTGGCACTGTCAATCGAAATGCAGTTAGTGAGTAACGATTTACCCATTACATCTGATTATATCTTAAGGTCAAGAATACACAGTTCATTGGGATTTGAATTCTATTTTGTCACCCCTCCGACATGGCTAGTATCCAGTGATGCAGACAAGGAAACTTATAATTGGTAACAAGAGAGTGTCTGAAAGGCATTGTTTTTTCCTTCTGGATGAGTGAATTCGTTAAAGCTTTAGAGCTGTAGTAGGCAATTATTGTGCTCACTGGGTAGGTTTCTTAATAAGCTTTTTGCATATTGCAATTCAAGGGGTCTGAGAGGAAACTAGACATTCCTTTACTTCCTCTGGGCTCTGTTTTCAGTCTTCAGAAAATGTAGCCTGTAATGGCATATTTTGAGACAATAGTCCCTTTTCCATTGGGTATATGAGCAAAACTTTACTGAAATGTCGAAAAAGCAGATGTGCGTAATGTTGGATTTTCCATTAAATCATACTTGTGATGATTTGTTGATTTGTTATCATGAGATGACACACAAAGTCATTCCTTAAATATGCCATGAACGTAATTATCATGTTGGTTTACAGATGTAGTCATTATTATTTTATATTACCCCTCTATCCTGTACTAAATTTAAAAAAAAATGATTTGGTTTCCTGGTGTGTTCACACATACTGCGCCATGTTTCTATTAAAACTCTTCTTCACCTGTTGTAATGTCCGTCAACATTGGGTTTTTTTTGTATTATTATGACTTTATTATTTACTTTACATTAAAGTGTCACACTAATTGCGTTACACCCAAAAAGCCACCTCTTGCCAGCGCAAAAATGTTTAATTGAAAAACATGAATTTTAGGTAAATTTGTATGCCCACCCAATAATTCACACAATTTGAGGGTCAATGGAAAAAGGATTAGTGGTGACTCCATCAGAGTCTGTAGCTCTGAAAAAGCTACTTACATAAAAAAAAAAAAAAAGAAAATACAGTATTATATGGTTTTGTATTTCGGGACTTAATAAAAATCATCCTATCTGGTCCTCATCAGGTTACTTAAATTGTTTACATCAAATATGAAATGTCGACCAAAGCAATACATAAAAAGATTAGTACACTCTTCATAGCAACCAGGTGCCGCTATTTAAATATCCTTAATTTATCAATCGTCAGCAAGTATGACCACTTCCATAAAGGCAGAAGTTTTATGAGTTTGCTGGTCCAGGATCAGGTGTTTTAACACAATGGCACCAACAATGACCTTAGAGAAGCAGGCATTTCTAGCCATCATTGGAAGAGTGCTAACACCATTTCCAAACAATATAAGTAAGTCCAATATGAAGTCCATTATTCTGCAGTAAAAAACATTATTCAAAAGTGAGTGACCAACACAAAATGATCTACAGTACCTCAGTAGGGTTCAACTGCAGGACTGTAAACAACAACATCATTTAGCTCATAGGCTAACAGCTGTTTTTTCTTAATGCCATGTGATCTACCCACATTACCTTCAGAATCTAATAGGTGATCATGATTGACTTATTGGACACCCTTCATAGAGACAGATGCTAATATTCCCAGGAGTAGACATCCTTGCAAATTCAGCCAAAAGTCACGCAAGACTATGTTAAATATGAAAGTTCATGACAGTACAATTAGAGAAAGACTGAACAAGTATGGGTTGATCAGTCTTGTTCGGTCAGGAGAAAGCCTCTTCTGTCTAAAACATGGCAGCAGAGTTTAGGGTTGCAAAGCTACATTAAAATAAATTAGAACACATGTGGGAACATAGTGGACAGATGAGATCAGACTGGAGATGCTTGGCTATAATCCACAGCGTCACATTTGGCACAAACTAAATGCAACACCTCAGCACAAACACCTCATACTAAATGTCAAGTAGAGCGGTGGAGGGGTGATGATTTGGGCTTGTTTTGCAGCCACAGGACCTGGGCACCTTCGTAGTCAGAAACTCCTCTGTACACACACTAGAGTTGTAAGGATCATATGATGGAAAACCCTAGAACTCAAAAAGGGTGAACCGTCTTTTTCTTGTGACTGTACAGAGCAGGAGATAAATGGCTTCGCTGTTCTACACCAACATAAACAGTACTGCCTCTTTATTTAGTCTATGCTGAGGACAGAGAAAGGGGGACGGTATTTTGAATTCTGGCTTTTCCCGATAAGTGTGCAGCTCTTGGCATAGGATATCTACCGCTGATAACAGAAGACCTGTACCTGTGCTGTCCTCATAGACCACCGTCAGCTTCCTCCACTTGAAAAACGTAACCACATCCAGAATGGCCCTTGCGATGGCTGTGTACTCAGGATACAGATTGATAAAGAAAGTGTCTTTGTTGTCCACCGATGGGTGTTTCCAGCGGGTTTGGATGTGAGGGACCTCCAGAGCGTTACAAATAGACTGAACAGCGCTGACGGAGGAGCTGTGTGATGGGCCGAACACAGCAACCACGCCTAGAGCCAGCTGGTCACACACTGTTGGTGGAAAAAATAAAAGGTCAGCTGGTTTGTCTGATTTAAACTTAAACTGTTCCTGTTTTGTATTCTGAATAGTGACGTTTCGGCTCACTTCATGATGGATGTCACCACCAGCTCCTCTCAAAGGTGGAAAATAGTGTTTTTTTTTCTCCAGCAGAGTTTGAAACTGTGAATTGTTATCATCAATAATTCTAAAATGACTGTGTCATTCATCATGGAGTGCATACATAAACACCCTGGGGAGTATCAGGGGTTTTATATGCACTTCGTCACTTCAAAGTTGAGATGTTATTGATCCCATATAGCCAGTAATTAAACTTGGCTATGCTAATTTTATCGATTCAGAATACCTACAGACTCCCTGCAGAGACATTAAAAAGACATCAACCTCTTTGTCTACAACAGATAAGAAGGAAAAAGAGTAAAAAAAAAAAAAAAAGAAGAAGAAGAAACCCTTAAACCAAGCTAATCCTTTTAAATCCAGAGAGACTACAAGTTCCCCTTTTTCTCACTTTGATAATCACTATTTCACAGTTTTTGATTCAATAGGATTCATTTCCACAGTACATAAATTAAGAAATTTAAGGTTATCATGTTCCCAAAGGTGCTGATAAGAGACATTTACATTATACAAGCATCACATGAAATGCAATACTGATGTTGCTTTAGTGCTGTATTTTTCATGACTGTTTTATCACCATTTGATGAGATGTGGCTTATCTCAGTCATCATACTTTACCTCTCCTGGAAGCCTCAAAGCCATCAAAGAGGTTGATCCTCTGAATGTCATAGGTGAGAGTGGTGTTGGGCATCAGGGTCTTGTTGCGGTTTATGTTGTTCACAGCAAACTTGAAAGCCAGCTCGTCCATGCTCACCAGCTCACTCTCTCGGGTCTCAAAGATTCCACCTGCACATGGAGATAAAGGGCAAGCACAGCCAATGTCAGGGGAGAGTTTTAATAAACGCTACACGCTCACAAGGACCATGCAAATTAATGACTTATCACCATTGTGGGGATTTTTTTTTTTTGTTCCTGTGTGGGATGAGAAGTCCTTTTTAAAAACCTTTTATAAAATGTATTTTTAAAGTCACTTATAAAGGCCCCAAAGACAAATCAATGACAGGTACATAAAAAAACATGAGTCACACTTCTACTCTTTATAATGACGTAATAAAATGGCAGAAATATCATTAAAAAAAGGCAGGAGGAAATGAGAAACAAAGACTGGAACAGTGGTGAGCAGGTATGTTAATTGCATTTGCCGTATGGATGATGGTTTCATTTGGAAGCATTAATTGTTTCATCATTATTTAACTTCGGATTTCAATCAACAAATGCCTCCATGCCCGAGGCAGACCCGAGTCAAGCACCTGCAAACAGTTGTATCCGAGCTTTGTCCTCATCCTACAGCACAAGTACTCGGAACTGAACTAAACTGAACAGTTTGTCCTCATCTGTTTGCTTTTATTCCATCGAATTTGGCCAGAGGCAAGGCAGCAAACCTAATGTCTTAGGTGAACTACTCATGTGAACTCATGTTGTGACTGTTATTCCTTTATGTGTCCCGATCATGGAAGAGTAAATTGCACCAGACAAACGGCTAAATCACTGCAAAAAAACATGAGCAGGCAACAACAAACTGCCAGTGAAGTAACTGAGCTGATCAGATAAAGGCAATAACAACCACATTTACATACACACTAATATATGTTTTAATTATATTCTTAAATTATATTGTATTACATATTATAATTATATATATTTCCTAATCTAAACTTTTCAATTTTAATCAGATTAATCACAGGGTTGTTAAACATCATTCATTTTTAATCTATATTAATCACATTTCGTTTTGTATGAACAGACTCAAGAAAGAAGAGAATATATGTGCAATTAATATGTTTATTAAACAACTTCAACAAAACAACTTGAAACAACTGTTCCATCTTGTTTTTTAATTCTCATATTTCCATTCACAGGGCTAATGTCCTGTTTACTATTTTCCATCTTTATGGGATGGTTCTGCTGCCTGTCAGTTATTCTGTGCTGCAGATGGATTAATTGCATTAAAGTTTTTAGTCAGATTAATCATGGTGATGGGTTAATATGTTAATTTTGACAGCCCTATTAAAAAGACAATATTCCAAAAAAGCCATTTACAATCTCATGTGAAATTAATATTTTTCTGATTTTCCTATTTACAGAGCTTTACCTATCCATTAAAAATAACCCTTTTTCTGACATTTCTACTGATTTTAAGTATTCGACTTTGTGAACTCAGTTTCTCTCTTCTGTCAAACACCTCCTAAAAAATGTTGACTTATATTTGACTCACATTTATAAACCCATTGATATCCTCTCTCATAATGTTTCAGTAGGTGTGTTTCTCCCTCTGACTAGATATGCAGATTTTTCTCTTGGAGTATACTAGAGAGGGTCTTTGTATCTACCCCAGTTGATCATATACATGGATGATTGGTGTGGGTAGTAACATCAAATCAGATTCATTTTCTGAATGCGATGTTAACGTATCCGAACAATCCTCATGAAGCTGACTGAAGATGACTTATCTTGACTTATTAACTCACTTTGAGTGAAATTCAGTTTGTGAATTTCATCCATCCTAATACACACACAACACGTAGCATTAGCATTATTAGCCTTAGCCCATTAGGAGCAGTGTCATTGAAGGCCCTTGAGGAACATCTCCAGATCTTCATCAGAACCCTGATCAATGCCGTTGACAGGATAATTAACCTTAATGGCTGGGGAAATGGGAGGACACTCAGGCGGCTCAGAGGCAATAACACACATGTAAACACAGTAATAAACTGTATAATGAACTTACTATGTAGCGACTGAAAAATACCTCTGAATGGTCTCTGGGTGTCCTCAGTCTGATCAAGGATCTTTTAAACAACTGCGATCATTATTTATATCATAAACCAGTGATTCTCAAACTTTTTCTGCTGGACCTCCCATTGGAAGAAACTTTTACTGTAAAAAACATCAATATCATAAATATTCTTTTTTGTTTTTCTTTGAATAATTTGTTGTGCAAATTACAGTCAACTTAAATTTATGCTTGAACAATACAAGTAAACTCAATAAGACCACCACTTGAAACAATAACTTTCCAAATAAAAATCTAAAATGTGAAATTATCTTGTTATAACTATGAGAATAATCTTATTTATTTACTTATTGTGGAAATTGGATAAATTAGGAGACTCTGCAACCACATACATAATATATAGGTCTACATCTGGCTAAAAACAAACATGGTACAGTCCATAATTAGAACAACCACCATGCCAAACTCTTAAAGGGACGGGGTCACTATCGCATAGGGTGAAATCACCTGGATTGTCCCAACTCTGGATCACAGTGTTACACATCATACCAAACTTTAACACCGCACTGTATGGTGAATTATGTTAACAGAGTCCACTACATTATTTTTACTACAGGAAAATTATATATAGTAATATAAAGGTCAGCCCTGTGATTAGGTGGCAACATGTTCAGGGTGTACCCCGCCTTCACCCATTAGTAGCTGGTATAAGCTCCAGCAACCCCTGTGACCCCAGACAGGATAAAGCAGGTTTAGAAAATGAATGAATGACTAAATGATATAGATTCAAGTTTTAACAGTATCACTTTTGCATTGCACATATTTTCCATATAATCAGGTGCAAACTGTGCACAAATGGAAACAGCACACATCTTTTGACCTCAGTAAAATAATCCAAACCTACGCTCTTTGTCTAGTGAAGTGATAGTTAATCCTAGATGCTCTGACACCAAAACATTAGTTTGCCTGATGCATGTTCTTTCTGACCTGAAGAAAAAAAAAACAAAAACAACCTTAACATATAAAGACCCAAACACTGTTGACCAAAAGCATCTATTGATCTAAACTGTTGATCCACTAATCCTATTAATACATGTAAGCAATTGATGTAAAATACAGTTTATCATCTTTTCATGGTCATCCGATATGACCCATTTGGATGTTCAGAGGCTCCACCGTTACCATGGAAACACCGCCATCTTCAAGAATATTGATTCACCAACAAAAACCATGCAGTTCGATCAATGACAGTGGATGGACACATTTGTTTATGTTCAGTTAATGATATATTTTACTGGAAAAAAAAACTATATGTTTTTTTCTTTTTCCACTGGAAAAATGCACAATTCACAAGATATTATAATAAATAGTGAAAAATCACTTAGGAAAGGTTAAATAGAGAGAAACATTCATTTGGGAACTGCCACAAAACTTGGGTCCTTATGGGTTAAGCGATCTTAAGGGTCCACATCCGGATTGAGAAACCCTGTCATAAAAAAAGACATGTGCACATATTGTATTCAGTTAGAATAACACTGGTTTCAAGGCCTCAGTGCTCTTCAAGGTAGAATTAATTCCCACAGACTGATGAAAATGCAGTACTTAAGAGTGAGCCCTTGGAGCTACACATTCTGCACAGTCTATAGTTGAGGATCTCACACAGACTGAAAGGGGGCTGCTCTCTTTGGTTGCTTTCAGAGGGTGGGGACCCATGGCCACTCATAAGGGTCAACGCATGGACCGGCTGTCAGCAGATGCCGATGAAACAATGCCGTACACACAGACTTCTGAGATTGCCCCGAAACTGCTCATCAACATCCTGTCATCCGGGAGCAGAAGATGTGAAGTGTAGACTCAAAGGAAAGACGAAATGGAAGTAGTGTAATTGCTCTTGCAGTGTGAAAGGCCAGGAAATAGAATAACTTTAAAAGCTTTTTGTGAAGGTTCAAAACACCTTTTTGAGAGGGGGAGTCAAGTCATATCACTCAACAAAGCTGTGACAAAAACGTACTAATAATCATCGCTCTTATAGTTACAATTTTCAGGGTACTTTCCTCAGTGTGTAATGGATTTTTGGCTCCCTCAACGACTCTGCGGATATTCTCAGACTTCAATCTAATTTTAACCTTTCCTCGCATTTCTCATTCAGACACAGGTTCAAAATGTTTGCTGCTTTTACCCTGAAGCAGATGTTTGTTTTGCTCAAAGGCAGTTGTATTCTACCTTTGAATTCAGCTATACACACACAATAAGAGCATATAACTCCCATAATAATGCTGTACAATGCATATTCCACCTGCAGACTTTTATAAATTAGTTTAACAGATGAGTAAAGTTTCAGAGGATTTCATCCAAATGGAGATATAGGCCACATCAGTATTCTCAGAGGACTTCCAAAAGGCATTAAGCTCTGTGTTCAAATGATTTTGTTAAATGCTTACACTGCTTAAGTAAAATGATTCACATAATGGAAAACACATGGCAAAGTAATGGTGCATTAATAACACAGAGGCATAAGGGGTTGCTTTTAAGATGCATACCATGGGTTAATTATTCATATACCACATTTGATTTTAGCCTTGCAAAAAGCTTAAGGTGGATGTGAAAAAGGAAGAGAGTTGACGTGCTGTGAATTGTAACATTTCATTTTAGTGAGTATCATTATTGTGATATATTTTATATTGCAGCAATTACATTTACTTATTTTGTCTCTTAAGGTTTATTTTGCTGGTAGTGCCAGGTATAAAACACTTCCAATTTTTGCAACATGGTGCAGTACTACTAAATATTAACCATGCATATTTTAATGCTGAGTAAATATTATATCATTAAAATAGATTTGGAAGTTCTGTCTCTAGATTTGGGGACTGTTTTTCTTGCTTTCATGAGTTTTTGGCTTTTACATCATGTTTTTATTGTTACATATTTCTGTTGTTTTTCAATAATTGCATCACGTTTTCATCTTTCTGTCTCTTTATCATCATAAATTTCATATTTATTATGATTATTATCAATATGACAAATGAAAATGTTTGATTTTTGGCTAGTATATAATGGAAAGACTTATTAATACTCCACTTTATGTACCACCACTATAATCAAATACAAAATGGATGTTTGTTCAGAAACCCCATGTACTCAACAGTGCTGTAATTGATGAAATGGCTTTTTTGGCATTTGATATAATGTCTGGTTACATTAAGTTAACAATCATGAGCCACTGCTGAAATGACTTGCATAGAATAGAATAGAATAGAATAGAATTAAAACATAATTAATCAGGTTAAATTTGACCCATTTTGACATTCAACAGTAATAAAAATACACCAGACATCATTCTTTTATTTTGAAATTTGATGACTTTTCCTAAATTTTGCCAAAATATACAAAAAAGTTTTGACACTGAGGCTGGTTTGGTTAAATTTTATATATAAATCATAAAAGCTTTTATGTTTTTCTGTGTTGTGTAAAACAGGACATGATACTGTGTGATAGTAGATGTTTTTCTCCAAAAACAAGTTTGTAAAAGTTAAAAAAAAAAAAATTAAAAAAAAAAAAGCGCTTCCTGCTCGGACACATTATATTTATACATTACATATATTTATTAACGTGGGATAGTCTATTTAGACATTCTAAATAAATCTGTAGTTCAACATTTCGTATAGACACTTACTGAGGGAATTCTTGGTCTGGGTTAAATTTGACCCGAACCAAACTGTGAAGATTTAAGAAATAAACATATTGTAAAGGGTTAATGCATGCTGAAGTGTGTTACAAGATAGTGTAGTATTTGGATACCGTCACCACAGCATCTCATGCAAATTAATTTAAAGCAATAAAACCAAATATTAACTATATAATCAACAACCATTACATGTTAAACGCCGTAATACTATTTCATCTGTAACTGCTTTAATTACAAGATGCGTAGTTGTGATTGGAGGGATAAAAACATGTATAAGAGGTACAGCACCAGAAAATGACACAAGATTTACCTGCCTGCTGGGCTGGGAAGAAACAGAAAACGTGAGGAATAGATCTGAGTACTGTGCCAAACTGTCAAAACATGAAGCTAAAGCTCTGATCTGAGGGCTGTGTCAACCTATCAAGCAAAGCTGATCAATCCCAGAGGAGTTTGTATGCGTGTTTGAACGCAGGATGTCAGTGCATCCCTGCCTCTCTTCTCTATTTAATTACAAATAGTGTTTTACATTAGTCATACGTCATCTCCTTCTGCAGAGCAGCTTGAATTCTACTGTGGGTTGTGACTGCAGCGGTTATTAAAATGAAGGGTTTTTTTTTCCAAACAAGAGCTTTCTCCTTGCAAATGAATTAATGCACCTAGAAGCACTAAAAGCATTCATTCAGTTTCCAAATAATGAGGGATAATTTGCTTCAGGAATACATATCCATCTGGCCTAAGAGACGGTACAAATGGGTGTTAAAAGTTTGAGAGGACCCGTGGGACTCCTAAATGACTTTTAACATGCATTTGAGGTTTGTATATTGTATGCAGGTACACTTCATACGTTTGCAGTTGCATAAACTACAAGCACATAAAAGATTCTCTGTCAGAGTTTGAACATAAATGCTTGTGTTTTATACTCAGTTGTATTTGATGTCTCCAGTTTATGTTAAAAATACAACTAAATATCATAATATTTCTTCTTTAGATGGTAAAAATATAATATGGAGGTGCTAATAAAGGATGCCAGGGTTTAGGATTTCAGTGAAGAGAACCATCATGCAGAAGATTGTCCATTTCTCATTTCTGCAAAAGGGATTTTTGACTTGCAGATAACAACATGTGCTAACCTGATATTTGCATATAAATTATAAAGCATTTTAAAAGCCAGGTTTATGTGCAAGTGAAATATAATAGGAAATATAATATGTTGTTCTGCTTAAAATTCACACAGTATGGTAGACTTACCACAAAATGAATATGACTGACTGATTAATGACTAAGTGCCATTAAGGTATGAATATGCAGATTTTCAGCCATAATTAATGCATCAGCATGTTCCAATGATTTCTATCTATTCAGTGTCAGAAAAATGAAACTATAGTTTATTTAGAGATAAATGCTTTAATCTTTGTGTTGATTTTCTTTGTCTCAAACAACTTTAATTTATGGTTTATGTGGTATAATGCTAACAGAAAATATTATGCATATTTGGAAGTCGTCTGTGAAAACGTGCAGTAGTTGTTTTGCATCACTTAGTTCTTTTCTTGTTGCTTCGGTGCTACTTTGTTCATCGTCTTCACGCTGTATAATGCAGGTTTTCATTACTTGTCACTGCAGTTGATGGAGTGTTTTTCTATGCTATAGATATAACTATATCTAAATATATTAATATTCTATGTCATATTATATTTTTTAACTTCAAGACTGTCATTTTGAAAAGAACACTTTAGTCACGATTTGTTTAACATTTTATTTCCACAGAGGACAGTTTGACATAGTGCAGCTGAGATAGGAATAAAAATCGTGCATCTCTATTACTTCTGTGAAGGATCACTGAACTGGACAAATAAAAGACTTCTTTGAGTTGGCAGTGACAGAAACTCCAGGCTGCAAAAGTAACAAGTGTCGCACTGAAAAGAGGAATTGTCATGCACTTTGGAAGCGTGATGTGACTTTAGGCAGGAGGAAATGAATCTGGGAGTCCAAAAAGGTCTCAGGTGTCAAACAAGATGATAGACATTTCACTGGACGTCGTTGTTCCGGCTGAAAAAATACACATTTAGTTTCAAACAAAGATCAAGGTTGGCCTACAAATGGAAATACAAGATTGCAATGAAGAGGAGACAGCTGTGAAAGAAGTGAAAAAAGTTCAGGGAGACAAAGACAAAGACCGTTCTGCAAAGAGGAACAAGTTGTTCTGACCATGCGTATGTCCATGTTCTCACTGGTCAAGCCAGATATTAACGGTGCATAAAAAGCAAGTTACTAAGCTCTGTGAATAAAGGCCGGAAAACAACACAGTCCATTTAGCTGCTGTTTAAATGTCACACCCTGTAGATCTAAAGACTCTCGGTGTGAAAAATAGTCTTGCACTTCAGTGAATATTCAACAGAGCTGGTTTTAGTGGTAAAATGTGCCCTTCAAAAGTCATTTATTAGCTTTTTACCCTTCCAAAGAAATGCTGCATGTGTTCCAAAAATCCTTAAAGACCAACTTTCAGAACAACAGACACAGTATGAAATCCTACAGAAGCTAGATTCACAAAAGAAAATATGTATGAACTCTATACACCCTGGTGACATCTGGAATCATTTTTGTGAGAACAGACGAGGATAAAAACAAATAACTACAGCATGAAACTGAGTTTTTCAGTGAGGAAAGCAGAGATCTGAACAGGTGTCCTGTGGATGAACAGCTTTAGCAAAGGCTGTGTTTACTTCCTTCACAACTACACAACATATCTATTGCATATCACACTCCACCAACACAAATGATCGTCTATCAGTTGCTTAATTTTTATATTTATATCTACCCCAACAGAAGATAATGTGTGATGCAATGTAGGGTGCACTTTTCTGAATTCATCTGACATCTACGGAAAAAAGCTAATGTAACTGTTTTAGCATTACTGACTAAAAATTCCATAATTACTTTTCAGTATATTGTGATTCAGGTTGTCTGAGATTAGACTTCTGCAAGTGTTCAGTCTCTATGTTTTTGTTGGGTATATGAAAACAATACACAATAATAATATTTTTTCAGATAGGTATAGGGCAGGTAGGTACATCATTGACAGAACCAATTAATGATCACTGATCAGATTCCGTCAGATGCGATGCTCGGTCTCATCACAGAAGCTTGGAAAAGTAGCTTCATTCATGTGCACCAGCATCAGGTTCCTCTATGTTAATATTTAATATTTGGTTTTAACAAAGAGGAGAGAATTCTAATAGGGTTTTTTTTTTCCCTGCATGTGTTTTGACTCCTGCAGCTTTAAGGTCATCTGAATTTTTATGGTTAGGCTTTGTGACTTTAACCCATAAAGATCCACTGCTACTTTTGTGGTAGTTCCAACATTATTTTTTCTCTCTTTTTAATATTTTTTAAGTGATTTATCACCATTTGTTGCAATATTACCATATGTATTTAGTATTTTTCTGTATAAATCATGTATTTTCCTATATTTCACTCACTGATCATGTAGCTGTTCATTAAAGCTCAAAGCAAATTCAAAGATTATTATATCAGAAACAGAGAAAACTGAAGAAAAGGTGATTTTTTCCCCCCACTGCAAAATATATAATTAACAAAACATTAAAAAAAATGTGACCATCGACCATCATTTGTCAAACACCACAGGTTTTCCACATTCACTACAGAGCCTCTGAAGATCCAAACGGATATGATGACAAGCTGCAATTTACACTAATTATTTGCATGTATTGATAGGATTAGTGCATCAGCAGGTATTAAACAGTTTATGTCAGTAGATGATTTGGTAGCAAATGAGCTGTTTGGAGTTAAGAGTTAAATGAGACCTCTGAAAGGACATATCTATCTATCTATCTATCTATCTATCTATCTATCTATCTATCTATCTATCTATCTATCTATCTATCTATCTATCACAGTGTATACAGCCCTAGTGTCTCCAGATAAGTCTAGAATCGACAAACACAGCAAGTACAAACTAAGCATTTGTAAACAGTACTTTGACATTTCTGGCAGTGGCTGCAGACTGCTCCTCTGTGTGCTTCAGGTGCCATCATGCTGGCACAAGACACCAGCTTGCACTGAAGTGTTTCCACTCAGATTCCTAATTCATTTGTTCTGTGCCCACAAATGGGACAGACTCAGGTGCCCCTAAATTCGGCAATTTGAAGGAAGACGATGAATGGAAGTGGATCTGTTTCACTCAGCCTCCTGAACTCAGTCCGTATGTCACAAAAGAAGCCTCGGAGACACACGGGATCAATACATACAAATGTTATTGGTGTCATTTTTTGACAGGCTACAGCCTCCTGTTTGTTTTTACAGCCAAAAATCCTGAGGCTCTTCTAGTATGATAAATGATCATGGTATTGAGGCAGCCACTTCCACAGCATATCTATAACAGAAGATGAGCCAAGTCTCCAAAACTCTGGCAAAATGGCAGAAAATGGATTGATTTTCCTAATGGCCGCTTCCAAAGAAAGGACTAAATTAATAGAATAAAGAAGACCCCATTCTAATATACTGCGTCAACAATACACAGCTTGTTTTAAACATAAACCAATAGCTTCAGTCATATTTTGGTATTTTTCTGTCTGATATAAACAGTCCGATGGTGTCTATGTATGCAAATCTTAAGGGGTTCAGCGGATTTCTAAACTCGTGTTGTTCAAGGGGTCTGCACTCAACCATCAAAGCTGAACTTATTGGTCTTGAATGGTCCTGAATATTAATGTGTGACCCAGAGCTAAACTCCATATCATAAAACCTCTGCCTGTAGGACTGTGAACTTCAAATGAGAAAAGCCGTCCGCATCGAAATGAGATCATATACAATTCAATGAATGATGCTTCTGAAGGACGACAGGTTAAAAAGATGATCAAAGACAGCAACAAATTAATGATGGATTTACCCAAACTTCTAGGTGCTTAAAAATGTAGCCTATATTGATGAAAAAAGCAGTGTTAAAAACAACAAAAAGAAATCTACGTAGAGTGTATAAACCTCAGCACATGGTTCAAACCATGCAGTAGCACTTTAAACATCACTAATAACAGTAAATCATTCAAGATTTAGAACCACAGTTTCAAGTCTTAAGACGACTGTGACACTTTAACTGCCCAGAATGTCTGGAGTGGGCAATATAATCAACATCCATGACATGTAATTTTATATCACAGTTATAGTATACAGACTTAAAAAAAATATATCAATATCAATAAATCATCAAAAACAATGGGTATACAATCAGGTACTAACTCGTGTGTATTATGTGACTAAAACAGACAGAAAAGAACATGGAATGTCTAAAAGTACTGTTTTTGTCAGTACAATGACATAGCACTTATATAGTGCTTTTCTACACTTACTCAAACGTACTCAAAGTGCTTTCCATAGCCTCACGTTCACCCACTCACACACTAGTTGGTATCTACTATACCATGCCAGACCCCACTGGCAATTTAGGGTTTTAGTGTCTTGCTCAAGGACATATGTGGACAGTAGGAGCCAGGATTTGAACCACAATCCCTCATTGGACAACCACAGCCACCCAACAACTGAAGTGATTTTGGTTTTTAATCAAAAAAACATGGAAAATCGATAGATATCAGCTCTGAAATTAAAATATTGTGTGTATGTGTGTGTGTGTGTGTGTGTGTGTATACTAACTGCTATCATTATATTTATTTGTCCAAACAAATGTACCAGGTATTAAAATGAACAAAATTTAAGAAAACAAGGCAAGGGTGGTCTAACAATTTTTTCCACAACTGTATGTCAAGGTAAAATAACTCAGTGCTTGTCTTGACTTACAAACCACCATCTCAATGTGAAAAACAAAGCAAATAATTGTACAAAATACTTAATCTTATATGACATTTATGTAAAATATTAATACCTCCTCCACACACGGTTACGATTTATACATAATAAATATAATTTGTGTCATTATCAACTAAAGTTTTGCGTTAAAACATGAAGTACAGTACATTTTTTATTCTTCTTCTTCTTTAATTTGTCAAGAAAGACCCCTCCCATGTAAATGCTGCCAATAGGAAAGCTTCTTCCTGATTAACTATGGAGAGAATTACAATGAACAAAAACACTGTAATGGGTTACATTATGTTTAGTATAAATTCATAAAAAAATCAACATGAATGTTTATTTAAAAGCAATAAGTTTGTTTCTGTAGAATATAATACGTATGAAGTTCCATTATGATTTTTAAAAAAACAAAAACAAAACCTAAACAGCTCATTAATAAAACTGCACTTCTGAAAACAGTATGATCTTATTGTTAGGTTGTGATTCAATCAAAACTAGTAAATTAATAATACTGACTAAAACAAAGCTTTTTTTTTTTTTTTTTTATCTCAATGATAAACCTCAAAGGCACATCTTCAGACTAAATCTACTGTAGGCTATACCGCTTCAAGTTGAAGATACATGTCGGTGACTCCAATTCTCAATTTATTCAGTCAATTAGATCCATATATTAGTGTTGGGCTGTGGTTTGATTCAACACCTGAAAGTGAGACGCTGGGATAATGAACACACAGCCCACAGCATTCACCAGCCTCTGCTCATCTAATCAAGTCTGGGTGAAGTCCTCCAGCTCCTCTTAACTTCTCTACACCCTCTATGACAGCAGGACAGAGGATGATTGCATCCCCCTGTCTCCGTCTTCCTTACATCCATTTCTGTGATCGATAGGCATCGGGATCAGGAAAGATCTGCTGCTGGAGGACATATTTTAAGCGAAATTGCCCCAACAAAACTCTCTGGTAGCACAAAGAGAAGACAGGGAGGAATCAATCAATAATCTATTACTTTTACTTGTTTGTGTCTGTGGATGAGTAGCAAGAAGTCTTCTGATTGTAATGTGCCAATAACTATTTGAGGGATTTGAGAACATGAAAGTTCACAATATGACTGATTATAATCTTGCAGATATAATTTAAAGCCTTTAACAATACTGATAATTCACTGGAGATGAATGAGTGGGTTGATGATTAACAGTTCAAAACGTTTAATTTGCTCCCTGCATTGTTGTGATTCTGGTGAGATATAAACCCACTTATGACTAATTTGCTGATCTTTGCTTTTCAGCTTGGAAATGTAAAAAAAAATACAACTGAATGTGTAGGCTGTGGGAGGTTGAGGTGGCAGGTACAGACGCCCTGGGTATGTCTGCAACTGACATTTGTCTCCGAAACTAAATTAAATGGCAGCACCAGTTGTGAAAGGGTATTTTGTGCTTTGATGTGGTACGTAATTCCTTCTGTAGTGGCATGGCCCCAAGATTATTAATCACAATCCTTTTAATCACTTTGACTTGGATGAAATGCTTTAAAATCCGACTGAAATAGACTAGGGACATTTACACTAAATATTCCATGCTGCACAGTGAGAAAGAATCGAGAACACAAACACAAAGAAAACAAATACTATTTCATGCATGTCACATACAGAACCGAAAAGTGAATGTAATGTTTGTCATAGACTCTACATATGACCATATTCTCTATATTCTAACTTGAAATACAATAAAACACTTTAACACCGTGCGTAAACAGCTGTTGCGCTTACCGATTCTGAGGACTTGTGATGAGCTCAGACAGAGGTGAACCATGAGGAGAAGACATCTGAAAAGTCTGTTTCTTTTCTCCATAATGCTCCAGGCGAACTCACCACAACTGGTGTCACCATGACAGAGGGGGAAAAAAAACCTTTATCCAGGCGCCGAACTACCTGAGGTGCCAATATAGCGCGCAACCCAAGTTACTCCCAACCCGGTCTTTTTCACTCCGCATCACTCCGTTGTATCAAAGAAACGCGCCAGCAAGTGTATGCCCAACTTTTGTGCACCTCATTAATCCAGTTACATCCCTTTGAAACTGTACACAGGGAAGCAGTCACTCGGAGTTACCGCGTCCACTTCACTTGTCGGTGCGCATGCAAAACTGCGCGAGCTTTGGGGGGAGTGTGAGGTAAGGAGCACTGTCAAGCGCGCATGGTTCAAACTTCCGGTGAGTCCTGTCAGATTAAAAACATTGTTAATGTAATCTAATGTTTTTTTTTTTATTTTTTATAATAGCCTATGGTAGATTAAATGAGGAGTTATTGTTCTACTCTCAGTAACCCATAAACTCCAAGTGCTACTTTTATGTCACGTCCCAAATGAATTTTCTCTATATCTAACCTTTCTTAAATTATATATCACCAATTATCTATAAAATTATCCTCTGTATTTTGTATTATAGCCTATCAGTATAAATCAGATATTTTTCTGTATTTAATTCACTGATCATGAAGATGTTCGTAAAAGCTCATATTAAAGTTGAGGGTTATAATATAAAAAGCAGAGAAAACTGAGGAAAAAGTGAAATTTTTCAGTCAAATATATCATTAACTGAGCATAAACCAAGCTTTTCCATCCACTGTCATTGATCCAACTCCATGGGTTTTACTGGTGAATCAATGTTGTAGAAGATGATGGTGTTTCCA
>JAPSES010090812.1:9153-22070 GCA_029822895.1 Maxillicosta whitleyi | reverse complement strand
ACTGACAGAGAGGCAAAGACTGCGTCTGGATTCTACCTGAAAAAACCTGGTAATTTTCTGATTTTTTTATTTTGTAAAATAAATCACATTACATCCCAATTATAATTGCAAGCATTTTCAAGCACTTCAACTAAAATTCAAGCACTCTTCAGACCTTGAAAACACAACATTGAAATTCAAGTATTTCTTAAGACTTCAAGCACCCGTACGAACCCTGTTATTAGAGACATTCCCACCTGCACAGCTCATCCTGGGCCTGTATTACGTCTGCCTTTATTATCTGCTTCTCCTGCTCAGTTTGCAGCTGCAGCGTCTCCAGGTGCTGCTTCAGAGCCTCATTCTCCTGCAGAACCTCTGAGATATGACTCCCTGTCACAAAAATAAATAAAATGTGAGATTTAAACCAGCAGTGACATGGGGACCGCATTAACATAGCATAGCATTTGGTGCAGCATATGCAGACATTTTTCTCTGTGCCATGCGATGACTGAGCTTTCATAGAAGTCTGCTTCTGCCTGTACTATCCACATGGACATTAAACCACCTGCTGATATCATTCATCGTGCTTTTTTTTTTTGCATTCTTGACTGTTAAAGGTCAATGCTATTGTGTTTAACAATAAGTAAGGGTGAAAAAACCCACAGTTCTTTATCTCGACAAAATAAAGATTGCTATCCTCACTACAAGTATGTACTGTGTACAATTTGCTTTATCTTGAATAAGTCTATTTTCTTTTTTGTTACTTTGTTTATCTTCCAACAGCTTCATATTTTTATTTTCATATAGACAGTTGTTGTGCTGAGCCATTTGTTGTTGTAATAATTTAATACAATTTAATGAAGATAATTGGGGGGGGGGGGGGATTGACTTTCAAGAACAAAAGGAAGAGGTCAAACCTATCATGGTCACTGTTCAAATACCAAAAGAAAATGTATAGTTCAAATATGGGTAGGTCAGTTTTTTTCTATAGAACCAAATACCTTATAGATATAATAGAAAAATATTAATAACACACAGAAAATTAAATTTTGAGGAATCACTTGCACTTGGTGAACTTTAGAATACACATAATGACGTTCAGCTCTGAATCCTGGGCCAAACAACCTACATTATCTCGGATCTACTCCTCACCTGTGAATACAGTCGGCTGGTACGTCTTCTCATATTGAGCAGCAGGAAACATTTCCTCCCCGGTCGGTACCTCTGCTGTATTAGCAGTAGCTGGTGTTTTATTGGGGGCTGGGGGTCTTCTGTTCTCTGTGGAACGACCTTCTGCTCTGATGTTGGGGACACACAGCATGGTCCTCCTCTCCTTCTGAAGCCTCTCCACTGTGCGGTTCAGCTCCTGAATGGTTCGAGTCTTTGCAGACAGTTCTTGGTTCAGACGATCGATGCGGACACCGAATGCTGCCTCAGCTTGACGCTGGTGTCTTCCAGGACTCGCTTGGGCCTGCACCAGGGAGGGGATTAGTACTGACTTTATGTTCTTAACATCATACAATAATTTTTTTTTTTTTTTATCTTAAGGTTAAAATTCTGTGTTTGAGTAACCTATTTTTTTCTCCCCTCAAAAAAATAAAAATTTGATATAAAGATTTCAAAAGCTGTAGTTTGGAAGTGATTAGAGATAAAGAAGTGCTGTTAATGAAAAAACATTGGGTACGACCCAAAATATATGATGGGAGTCAATTTACTGCATACTAGCACGTCACAGGGTGAAAACCATATAGTAAAACTGAACTTTTAACATATTTAAATAGAATTTTTCTTTGTGTTTTGGTCATTTTTTCCTTAAAATAAATTAACGTAAACAGTAGCTTGTCTCAGTGTCAAACAATGTGGACTTGGGATTTTAAGTCGAGATCACCACTGTTAAGTTATTTGCTCACGCCACTGCTCAGAGTGGAAAGGGATCTACTTCAAACCAACCAGTTATTGGTTGCTTGATCTGATTCACACGGTTCCCCAGCAACAGCTGCATAAAGACACACCACATGAGTGACAACACTCCCTCCTCCCCCTCCCTCACGTATGCAGTGAGTGAAGAAAGACCAGGAGAAGTTGTTTCCATGACAGTGACGTCTGTAAACTCGTTAGTAATAAAGTTTGGTTTCCAAAACCACGACGCATACATCTGTAAAATGACATAAAAATTAAGCTGAACCAAAAACTAAAAAAAAAAACCAAAAAACAATGAGGCAAAAAATAAGGCATATATATTCATGGGTTTGTTTTGGATGGTGAAAATGTTTGAGTGTTTTGTCATTGCATTGTATTCAGGCTTTGTATGTTCCCTTCACATTCATGCAGTGATTCAGTGAGTGAAACAGTTGGTTCAGTTGATGGATGCTGGATTTTTGCCAGAAAAATAAACTACTATGTCCTGCATTGTGGTGCTTCAAAAAAGAGACTGTCAGTGTTACTGCAAAATCAATCTTAAAATAGAGAACTCTTACTTTGTTCACTCGCTAATAATTGGTCTTGTTCTTTAAAAGTCTTGGTCTCAAAAACCCGTCTTGGTCTCGGATTGTGCGGTTGTGACTATAATGCTAATACAAAGTAAAATATAGTACATTTTAATAGGTTTTTTAGTCAAGCAGTAGAGTAGCCAAATCCATCTTTATCTCTCAAAGTAAAACTAAATAAACTTTACCTATTTCTTACTAAACCAGCTCTGGACCACACTTTCCAAACTTAATTTTCATCTTCCCTTTCAATAAAAAAACACCCTGAAATTGTGTTAGGGTTGAAGGGGCACATGTTCACTATCTACTGGTGGGAGGTGGTAACAGCATATGGCAACTATCAGGAGTTGTGATCTGTTTCATTCAGTTCATTCGTGTTGCTTGTTATAATATTGTAACTTTGGCACTTAAAGGGTTAACACACTTTCCACTGGTGTTGTTAGTGAAGCTGAAGCTCAGAGCAGACTTTCTTCTCTCTTGTGCCCACCTTGTGTTGAAGCTGCTGCTGCAGACACTCAATCTTTTCCTGTAAAGATGTTTCTTTCTGCTGGTGGGTTGCCTTCACACGCTGCAGCTCCGCCTTCAGAGTCTGAATCTCTGACATCGTCTGTGGCTCTGACGCTGATGCTAATGCTTCTGCTTCCAGCTGCTGTTTCTGTTCCAGCTGCTGCTCCAGCTCTGAGATCTGCTGCTCGTAGCGAAGCTGCAGGGTGTACACAAACACAAAAACACCACACAACTTCAGCTGAAGTGGATCTGATAACCCGGTGAGATCCTAAAAGGAAACAACCCTGCGCATTTTCAGGTTCTTATTCCAGATTCGGGGGAAGAACTGCGTGGCGTGATGCAAAGCCCCGGTAGAGGGATTAAAGGCTGAGTAAATGCCACTTTGAGATATTTGGCATTGGGTGATAATGTCACGAACTGGCTGGAGATAATTTCATGAATATAGGAAAGGTTGTTGAGTGCAGGCAGCATAGACTTACACACAGCTTTGTCAGTGTAAGTTCTGAAGGAAAAATGATCACACTCCTCTATTTTACAGACATTTACATTCAAAAGCAAACAAACAAACAAAAACATAAAATGCAGCCACAATAACTGTTAGAGGAATTCTCATGTAACTCCTAAGGGTTTTAAACACATCTCAGCTCTAAGGTCGGGCTGCAGGTTATTGTCTGCTGCTGTCTGGACATACTGTCTTATACGCTGTTACATGTGTTAACAGGATGTCTACAGCACAAGGTTTACAGATGGATCCTGCCTCTTCAGTACTCTTCAACCCATAGTTGTCCTTGTCTCTGGTTACATGTTTGTTTACATTGGGTCTATGTTTAACTGTGTTCGTGTTTATGTTGAAATTGTACATTGTGAACCGACCAAAACCAAACCAAATTCCTTGTATGGGTTCACATACTTGGCCAATAAATTCAGTTCGGATTTATCTGCCTGTCACATTTACACGTGTGTCAGATGCTTATGTTGTCAATAACGTTTAGGATGAGACACATTCCCTTCATCTGACATTTTAACTATATCACTCCTTCACCACTTCCTCTCAGTCATGTTAAATCAGTATTAATTCATTGTAAATTCATGCAGGGAATTTTTTTTTTTACCATCATTTAATCATATACATTAAAATCATTAACACATTCTGTTCCATTTCATAAGCTCATAAAAACAGCTGATGATTCAAAAAAAAAAAAAAAATATGTTCATATTGAAGAACAAACTTTTAAAACTATTCACAAATGTTGGACAGCAAATCTGATCTGGTTACAGGGTTTTTCCAACCACTGCAGGTCAAAATAATATGAATAACATGAATGTGAAACGTGTCAAACTTAACTGAATGATTTTTCTCAGATCTAATGTTTTCATTTGGTTTCAAGGTAAAATCTGTTTTTCTTTGCTGCTCTGGGTAACTCAGATCTTTGTACACAGATACGAACATAATCACAAGTTGACAGTATATATTCCTTTCTGAAAAACTTTATTTATTGTATATTTTTTTTGTTGTAGAGTGATAATATCCCACTTGTGTTTCTCTATAGTGAAAAAACCTTATGCAAAAGGTGTAGTAATCTATAAGTATTTACCATCTCTTCTCAGACACCTAGGGGAAAATTCAGCATTTATATGACAACATGAACGACCACAGAAACAAAGTTTACTGCATGATGGCTGTTTAGTAAATATGTTAATTTATTTAGCTGCTGGCCGCAAGAGATAATAGTGGAATTAGTATTCAGTCGTAAGCAGAATATATTTCATACATACATTTCTGTGAAGAAAGAGCTGAAATGCCTTCTGATGTCAAAGTCTTCAGGGTTATAGTATATGTAGTGTGGGTGGCATGGAAAGAACAGACGGCTGTTCATAGACATAAGTGGAGAAATGAAGTTGACTCACAGTAAAAAACTTTGATATTAACTTGAGACTGAAGCTTGTACCTGATAAATTACCTCTTATGCATGACACCGTGGGCGACTTCACTTAACTCATAACCTAAAAAGCATCTACTGATCTAAAATATTCAATAACTGTCAATAGTGAAAATGGAATATTGATTCACCAGTAAAACCCATGGAGTTGGATCAATGACAGATTTTATGTTTAGTTAATGTTATATTTTGCCGTAAAACTCACTTTTCCTTCAGTTTTCTCCGTTTTGATACAAAAACCATTGAATTTACTCATTACCACTGTTAGATTAATTCAACATTAAAGGAGCACTAGGTAGCATTTTACATGCAATGAGCAGGCTTTACAAGAGATACGTTCGGCTCGAACGCTCCAAACTTACATGTGCGGTTATCAGCCTGCAGACCCCCCTTTGGTGCGACACAGAGCTCATTCGCCTTCTATTGACTTGTTTAAGCCTTGGTAGACTCCTGAGGGATATTAATTAAGTTGAAAATGCTACCTAGTGCTCCTTTAAATTTTCTATTAAGTTTACTAAATGACAAAACAACAGACCATGAATCCAAGTCATCTCTTTATGCTTGCAAAGAGGAAGAAAAGAAAACAACCCAACAGTCAGTGTGATTTACCTCTCACCTTCCTAACTCACAATTTGTTGAATCCTCCCTTTTATTCCCATACAGGCTCAAAAACAATAGATAAGACAGAGGAGTCACAAAAACTGGTTATAACTGTCTCTATGTAAGAAAATGAGCTGGTCTTCATAATTCTGCCCTTGACATTCAGAGTCAGAAAAATGCTAAGTTATCATGAAATGAAATAAATACCCATTACCACATGATAATAATTTATACAATGAGATAATAAAATAAAAGATCCACCCCATCACCATCTACATGATCAGTGGAATAATTGTAGAAAAATATCTGATTTAATCTGAAAAATGTAAAATGCAGAGGATAATATTATAACAAATGGTGATAATTCACTTAAACAAGGTTCCTACAAGTGTCTACAAGTTACATTTAAGACTTTTTAAGACCTTTTTAAGACTAAGAGCGCCACTTGTTGGTTGACACAAAAGCAATTCAGTTTTATTTATTATTATTTTTTATTTTCTAAAACATCTACCTTGATCCTCTGGAACTGTTGCTCCATGGCCCGTAGGCTACGCTTGGATTCTTCATCGTGACTCTCCAGCTCCGCCTCAAGCCTCTGAATCCTGCGCTCCAATAGGACAGTGAATTGGCTGGGGGGAGGAGCCTTAACAGCATCCGTCCCCTCCTGACTGCTCGCAGAGGCTGCAGCGAAGATGAGAGCGGGCAGGGAGTTTGGATTTCTATTCTTCAATATGTGCTCCAGCTCCTTGACCTGGTAAAGAGGAGAATCCATTTGAAGAACACGGACATGTGGTGGAAAAATTACAGCCATTTTGGGACATTATCATCAGAACTCTGGAAGACATATTAAACTATGAGGTTCCCAGGGATCCCCGGGAATAATCCCAGAAGGGTCAATTATGACAGAAGACACATACCTCTTAAAAATTATGATTTTGGTAATTAGAAAGGCTAATATTAGAAGCTGGTTAAAAGCGACGCTCCAAATCAGAGGCAATGGATAGAATAGACGTTATGGATGAGATCAACGTTATGGAGAAAATGACTTAAATTACTTAAACATGACAAATTAAAGCAGGTGACTTTGAAAAAATTTTAGAAAATGGACAAAATTCAAGGACCTGGATTATGCACACACAAATACATGATTATGCAGACCCCCCCCCCTCCTGTCTCCTGTACACAATTGTGCAGAATTAAATAAAGATTAAAAAAAAAAATACAGAAACAAATAATGGAGGTAAAATAGATGTTTGTCGTTGAACTTGTGTGACTAACCTGCCTCTCCAGATCCTGCATTCTCTTGGTGTCGGCTGCTTTCTCTTTAGACTTTTTCAGTTGCTCACTTCTTCTTCTACCCACATCGGTTTTCAGCTTGTCAACCAAAACGCGAGACAGTGTTATTTCTGACACAGCAATCATTCTTCCTCACATCACTGTATTTAGTCCCACACTGTAAAAGCAGTTCCGTGCCTTTTGCCAGAGGAAATTACACAGTACTGTGACCTAGAATGAAAAAAAAAAAAAAAAAAAACCTGCCTTGGACTTGAGTAACCAGGTCCAGGTCAGTCAATCAAAAAGCAGGCAATTACCCACAATTCATGCTTCCACACCTTGACAAACGTGACAGGTGAAAAGCATCGTTTAGGAGAGTTTGTAAAAAAAAAAAAAAAAACAAAACTTATTGGAGATTTGAAGAGAAATAGTGCAGAGAAGAAACTCTGAATAACAGTTGATAATTAAAGCTTTAATGACTTTAATTAGTCACAATGTTGCTCAGTTGCACTTGACAATGGAAGTTTACTGGAAAAATCAGACAAATCACCTTTATTTCAGATCCTTTAAGATGTGTCGATTTTATGTCAGACGTATGTAAAGTATCTTAGGTTGTTGGTAGGTTCTGTTTGCTTTTTTAATGTTTTAAGCACATTTTAAAAAATCCAATACGTTCATTTTGCTTAATTGTAATTTTTTTTTCTTGTTCTCTTTGTTTTGTTTCAATGTGAAGCGTCTTTGAGTGTAAAAAAACACTATATAAAAAAAAAAAAAAACGCTATACAAGTTTGATGTATTATTATTATTCTAATATCATGCATTTGCATTTTTATAGACTATTGGATTTAATGATGTAGAATGATTTTTCATGCTCTTGTAGCATAACTATCTATCTTTCCAAACTTTTCCTTTAGAGCTGCATGATATGGAAAACAATGATAAATTCTGTATATATTACACAAAAATAGAGGGGTTTTTACTAGCTGTTCAATACCTCAGTTTGAAAAGTATTTTTGGTGTTTTTGCACCTTTTGGTGTTGACTGAGCCTTTATGACTCTTACTAGCACCATCCGTGCAAATAAAAACTCTTACATCTGTGTGAAATTAGATATATGGATGAAAGAGTCAGAGAAAATGAATGACAATGCCCTTCAGGTACGCCAGTGTTGATGCTGTAGTGATGTATAATTTCATCCTATTTTTCATCATAACCTTATTTTGTAAAATCGGAGACATGTTCACTTCAGTACGAGTCTCACCTGTTCTTTGAGCTGGTGTATTTCAGCTGTTGCTGCCTTCAGTCTACTGGTGTCTCTGTCCAGCAGCTCCTGGTTCTCTGCAAACCACTGGATCTTCTTCTTCAGGGAAGCCACCTCCTCTCGGTGCTTATCCTCCAGCACACGCACTTCTAACGTCTTATCACCTGACATGTTCACAGTGAGTACACATGGGTATAAGGGTGAGGGTATGTAATATACAGTTAACACCTGCTGTACTGTTGAAAAGGCTCAAGAACCTTTAATAGGAAATTGTAAAATGGAAGCCACACAGTATTATGGAGTTGGTCATTTAGGAAATGCACAATAAAAAACATTACATGTCGAATTAACTCTTTTATGTCATGATATCAACAAAAATGGATGCTAATGATGTTGACCAGGGTTCCTACAAGTTAAATTTAAGACCTTTGTAAAACTACTTAGAACGGAACCTAATGCCTAGTTTACAACAACACTGACAAAAATTTGTGACCCCTAGAATTTAGGAAAATGCATTAATCTAATCCAATGTCTTGATTCTCATCATTCTGCGTCACTTCTTACTGGGAACTGCAAAGTTAGTAATAACTGGTTCCTAATTTCAATATAACTTTTTGGGTTTGAATTGCAGTGTTTCCCGCAGAAACTTCCTTATTCAAAGCAGTGAGTGGTTGGGGCTGGGGTCGGGTCGTCATTTTTACCGCGTTGCAGGGATGGCATTCGGGGGGGGACCAATAGCATAGGACACACTTCTTTTTTTTTCTTTTTTTTTCCTGGAACGTTGGCAAGGTGGTGGGGCGACTTTGCTAAAGCGGCCGCCTTGGCTAGAAAGTACTGCGGGAAACACTGAACTGAATAAACTGATGTTACTTTTTTTTTTTTACACCTATGGCATTTAAAGGAGGGGTAGGAGATCCTATAAAAATGGTTCGAGCAAACTATGTTTTGTTTTATTTTTGTGTTCGAGCATTTAATTAATTGGTTGCGATCGGGGCGTGAAGGGGATTTTAAGCAATATAGGAAAAAATTCTCCAGGAAAACATCGACCCTACCTTTAACAGACACGTTTAAACACAACACAGTGAACCTACCACCATATCAAGTTTAATACTGTTTAAAGACTTTTTTAAGGCTTTTAAATGAGTTACTGGATTTCCCCGTGTGGACAAATAAAGCTCTTTCTCGCAATTTACATTTTCCTGATATATCTATGGACTTTATCTTTGAACAGTTTATGATTGATAGTCTAAGTGGTTTACAGATCCATCTTTCTTTGTTTTAACCTGCAGTTGTTGCTGCTGTAGCCAGCTCCCCTCAGTTTTACCTGAGGCAGAGAGGGCCTTGGTTTTAACCAGGTCTCTCTCCTTCTTCATTAGCTGAAGGTCGACGTTGAGAGCCTGATTTTGTTGCTGCAGCTGGTGTATGTCCTCTAATAGCTTGGCCTCATTTCTCTACATTCAGGAGCATACAGTACAATAAGTTAGGAGAGTAGTACAGAATTGTTTACAGTGCTTCAATCAGAGGAGCACTTACCTGAAACGCTGTTATTTGAGCCAGCAAGTCTGTGATTTGTTGAGTGTGACCCATTAAGCAGACATTTCCCACAGGCCTTGTAGTTTTGTTCAGCTGTTCTCTGCAGAAAATGTGGACAGTTTAGAATATAGTATAAACTGTATTTCTCAAAATAAAACAGATCTTATAATCTGTTTTATATAAACCACTTCTCGACACTTTTGGAGGTTACGCATGAACAATAATGCATTGAAAACTAGGACACAGTTGTGACACTTTTACTAAATTTTGCTTTTTTAGGAGAAGAATATACTCCTCAATACGTGCTACAGCCACTTTAATCGAATGTGCAATAACTTGTTCTACCTCCCAGTACTTTTATTATTATTTCTTTGATACAGTACTGCATTTTACAGTGTGTATTTGTGTCTGTCAGTGCAATAACTGGTTTTATATGTTTTAGCTGTGTTTATGTGGGTTTTTTTTTATCTCTTTGACTCAGGGAAGCGCACGAGAATTCCAATGTACCTATACTACAATTGTATCTGAGCAAATGGAAAAATAAAGTGTATTCTATTCTATATGGACATGAACGGACCTCATGAAGGTCAGCTCACTCAGCAGCCTCTGGTTCTCATTAAACATGGCCTCTTCATTGGCCTTAGTGCTCGCCTGCTGAGTCTTCATCTGCAAGTACAGTTTCTCGTTCTCCTTTAATAAAATAAAACATAAGAACACACATAATAGACCTTATTCAGAAATGTAGAAGTGTACATCGCAGTGTATCGTCGACAGGCTCTTTTAAAACAAACAAACAAACAAACAAACAAACTGTCCAAGACCAAAGCAGCAGGGATTTGGATTTTCAATGGATGCCTTTGAAATCAAGGGAAGGTCATGAATTATTAAAATCTAACACAGAATATGCATAACATAACTGCACAACTACCAACATCTGTATCCCCTGTGTATGAACTGCCTATGAACTATAGCTGTCACAATTATAACATTTTAGTTAATTGTCATAGGTTTCTTTTATACCACAATTACATTATGTGTAAGCAGATCATTAATACACATGTACATTAAGAAGATAGATTTACTAATTAATTAGGATATTGGAAGCTAATGCCTCAGATGATTGCAGAGAGGTTAAATAATAGCAATTACACTAAAATTAAAAAACTAAATCTTACCTACTGTATTTTTCTTATTTCTAGTACAAATATCTCATTTTACTTAAAATAAGACACAATCACATAATATGTACCTTTTCAGTGAGATATAAGAACTTATTTTTAGATGATAGATCTTGAAAATATTATTTCAAGAAATCTTACCAAGATCATTTTCATTTTATTTTTATTTAATTTAACCTTTATTTAGCCAGGCAAGCAATTGAGAACATATTCTTATTTACAAATGCAACCTCTTCCATTGGCAGATGTTTTTTGCTTGAATTAACCACCAAAAAAAAAAAAAAAAAAAAAAAATCTACCAATGGAACAAGTGAAAATGTAATGAAAATTTCTGGAAATAAGACTTTCAAGATCTATTGCCTAAAAATAAATTCTTATATCTCACTGAAAACTTACTCTTTAGGTGATTAGGTCTTATTTTAAAAGTGATGACATATTTTGACTAATTTTGAAATGAGAAAAATACACTTGGTGACATTTAGATTTTTGCAGTGTATATAATACCACTGTAATATTCATTATGAAGAGTGTTCCCTGACAGGACAATGGAAGGTTGAGGCGCGCATAGACCACATCCTGACCAGAATCTCATTAAGTCAACCACATCTCTAGGTGGTCTCGCTCACACAATGACCTCAATTACAACACATGTAATGTAAAGGCTCATGAGTCAGAGCTCACTCTACCAATAATGCAAACAGCCACTGCTCATGTCAGGTCTGTTGGAAATGGAAAACTGTTGGACCATACCTTTATAAAACAGGTCACTCTTTTCAATAGTAAGCATGCTTTGCTCACTTACTTTAGTATAAATGACTGATACAACCTTAGTGATATCTGTCTGTCAAATGAACCACCCGACTGTTCAAGGCTGCAGACATTCGGTTATTCAATTTAACTTTATTTGTAGAGCACAAGGCAGACTCAATGTGCTTCACAACAGGTATATAACAAAAAAAAAAAAAAATCAGAAAAAAAGAGTGCAATTGCATGTTAACAGTCACATGCACACACACAACTCAACAGAATGCTGTCAATATAACGTTCTTTTTTATAATGTTTTAAAAATTGCTGCTGATGTGGCAAGTCTAATTTTATCAGGGAGGGTGTTTCATTTTTGCAGGGCTTCTAAACTAAAAGCTGCCTCCTTTTGTTATGGGTCACATCACAGGAAAAGAACAGTACAAGTCACACTGGGAGACAGACCTGCTGGTATCCCTTTAGGAGTGTCTCCTGCTCTTTTATTTCTTTATCCATCTTTTGGAACTTCTCCTCCTTTGCAGCATTAGTGGCATCTGCCCATTTATTCTTCTGATTGGCCTCCTCCGCACTTCGTAACTGAAGAGTGGAAAAAAGAAAGGTGTTGCATCAGCATCATGCATCAGCATCATGCATCAGCGTTACTAGGGATACAGGGTTTCTACAGGTTTATAGAAGTTTTGGAAGACCTTTCGACGACCTTTATAAATGCAAGATTCCACAATAGAAATGAATCAAGTGTGACATTTGTCATTTTGATTTATATCACAGTCAAAATTTTATTTATATAGTGCATTTCATTCCAGACGGAAGCACAATATGTGTGAAGTTCAAAGCCAGCGACTGACAGTTAAAGGGAATCAACAACATTTAATAAAATAAGAATTAAAAGATCAACAGGAGAAAATAGATGTTATAACCTTTTAAATATTGCTAACCAAAAATAATGTTAAACCTAAAATAAGTAAACTAAAACATACAGAGACAGACAGACTGAGAGACAGACAGACAGACCGATAGATTCAAGGTAGGGAAATTCAAGATAAATTCATATTCAATTAATAAAACCAACAAGAGAAACATCGCCCTCCATAGTTAAAACAGTAAATAACTAAATATCAACAGTATATTCAACTAAAGTACGTAAGGACAATTTACTGCACTGATGTCTGAGCTGCACAGACCCGGGGTAGACCCTATGGTATGTTGAGCGGCGTGCGTGTATGCGTCTGTTTACTCTACCTGACCCTGTGCTAAAGCGCTTAAAAAAAAAAAACCCTACTAACCCCAGTCTGCAGTCGCACCTATTGTTCTGTATATCACCTGTGCACCTTGTATGTGCAAGTGCTATATGCTATGTTTATGTCCTATATTTTAAGTCACTTTGGGTAAAAGTGTCT
>JAPSES010090798.1:0-22075 GCA_029822895.1 Maxillicosta whitleyi | reverse complement strand
TGGACCCCTGTGACCTTGAAATTAGGTCAAGGTCAACCATCTTCCTTTCCGCCCTCTGCATGGACCCAAAGTACAATTATGCAAAGTTTGAAGAAAATCAGAGAAATAGCCTACGACATAAACACATATAGCTCTGCACTTACGTGGGAGCTAATAAAATAAAGTAATAAATAAGGTACTTTACGTACAGTATACAGTACATATGTACAGTAATAGCGGATGAGACTTCGGCGTCGTAAAATCTAAATAACATAAGTCGGGTACGTCGTAACCTGAGGACTACCTGTATACTCAGGCTTTTTATTGGGTCTGAAAATACTCAGGCTGCATTTCCTGAATACAGACGGTAAAGGATACACCCAGTCCAGTTTGAGTTTGTTGCCGGGCAGGTCAGCTCTGGCCTCCAGGCAGTAGTTGTCCACCAGGTCTTTGGGCATGTACATAGTGATGGGACGACCCTTCAAATACATTTTCACATAACCTTCCTCTAGAAAAAGTAACAGAAATGGTCAGTGAGATAATAAACATGTAAACAGAATCAAAATGGTTGATAAAATGAGATCAGTTTGCAGTGGCAACACTATATGAAAGCACAGATAACACAGTGAAGTTTTAATGACAACGTTAACACAACATGTGACAATGTAAATGTTGAATACAGTGAAAAGAAATGGAATGATTGGTATGATGTGATGGGTTATGTCTGACTTTGGTTTTTGTTTCTTTAGCAAAAAATGATTCCTCTTAAGGTAATAAAATAACAGAATTTGCAACACACAAACAGGTGAGCTTTTAATAGACTTTATTAGTCATTTCAACCACATTTGAAGAACAACACAAAGCGCATGATGAACTGCAAACACAGTTAAAAACTTTCACAACTCATAAATATTCAGCTCACAGCAGAACATAAAACGCAGACACAAGCAGAGCAAATGAGATCGTTATGAAAAAAAAAAAAAATCTTAATGAGGGATAAATTAAATAACCTCGTTGATTTAAGACCATGCTAACACTGGAAAACAAAATCATGCATAAAACATCAAAAACAACAACTAACAAAATAAATATCAATATTTTTTATTGATTTTTTTTTTTTTTTTTTTGGTGATTTTGGAAACCTGGTAAAATATGGGCTCAGGGTGATGAACTTTTAGATGAAACTGGTACTTATTGTTGCATTATTGTTATTTTTACTTGGTGGTAAACCTGTCTGCTTATATAACGCACTGCATCCATACAGTATATGCTGTTTTTAAAAAGGTACAGGTCAATTAAAAGCATCTGATGTGGATGCGAGAAATACAAATTACAACCCATTCTAATAGATTATGCTTTACTAACTGGACTAAATAAATACATTTAGGCTCCTGTTGTTTTTATGTTTAATCCAAAGGTCATTCACTAGTAACAGATCTGGAAGTACTGGCTCGGAGACTTGATGGGGCTGCAGTAACTTGGCGTTTCAAGAGGAGAGTACGATGACAGACTCCCTGACTTTCGTAACTGGAGGCTAAAATTTGGGGGTTTTCTGACGGTAGGCGGTCTGGAGACAGCGCTCTTTCTGGATATGCAGGCTGTGCTGCTTTCGGGGGTTTGTTTGGTGGCTGATCGGGCCGTTACAGCTGAAGCTGCAGAACGGCCGCCGGTCCCCTTCTGTTTGGCCGAGCGGCCGAGGTAGAGCTGTACTGTTACTATAATAGACGGGGGAGAGAGAGAGCACAGGGCAGGACCCAGTGATGGAGGGGGCGGAGGAGGATGTCACGGAGGGTGTGGTGGTGGATGGGGCCAAAAAGGGGCGGGGACATAAAGGTCAGTCATTAGTCCAATAACTGACCACACATTAATAAAAATATGAAATTGTCAAAACACAAACTATCAAAAGGAAACTACAGGATGTGACTTCTATTATAAAAGCAGAATGTTCAGTGTAATCATCAGAACTAAAAAAAAAAAGTGTGCAATTACATTATGTGTTTATTTCTCCAAGTGTTTGTGTCTCATGAATAGCCTCCAGTGTTACTTCAATGTTAAGGCCACGGCATCGGCTTAGATTAAGATATAAACGGCCTAAAAAAAAAAGAAAATTCATGATATTTCTCTGCATTTTCTTGTGACATCTGCAAAAAACTTTGGCAAAGGGATCAGATAAAAATCAGAAAAGAGAAGGAAATCCATCTATTCTCAATACGTTTACAATATAAATGGTGTCACAAGTGGGCGGGGTTACTGATCGAACCCAGGGTCTGGATACTTTATTAATAAACCTGGTTAAATCTATGTAGTTTTAACTGCAGAACTCTTTAATGCAGAGAACGACACACAAACAGATGGCACTTAAAAGGCAATGTGTGCAAACTACAAGCAGAAAAAAAAAAAAAATCAAACACTTAAACAGGAACAACCTAAAAAAGACAGAGTGAATCTGTTTGGAATGCAAATACTCATTTCGTGGGGAGGCGGAAAATGAGAGCGGTGGCAAATCTACTTTGCTCTGAAGTGAATGGAGGATTTAAGGAGTTCGCAGGAAACTCAAAGCGACTGCGAGGAAGCCAGTGTTAGGATTCTTTGTGTTGTTACTATGGTGACAAAGACTAAATGCCTATGAACCGATGTGAGGCTGCGAGCAAACAAACGCGGGTCTGGTGAAGCAAAAGCTCCGTCTGCAGTTGGGCAACGACTGTGGAGACACACAAGCCGCTGCGACATCTGCAATGAACAGCACGCTGTGACGCAGCGCAGGTTAGCGAGGATGCGTGTGTGCATTAGTTAATCCAATCTCAACACACTTAAAAAGGGAAGGTAGCTTTCAAACACACACACACTTTGTCAACCCACTCCTGCCCCCGTCTGGACAGCTCCCTGTTCACCGTGACCGTGAAAATCAGCACAACTTTAGCAGGTTACTGAATCACACATTTCATTTCATATTAACAGGCCAGATTTGATCATTTGCATGTGTGTTAGAACTCAGAGAAAATGCATCTGCAGTGTCCAGAGAGCTGTGTCGACCTGGGGCTTTTGGGGAGGGGGAGGGGCCTACCTTTGCAGTGGGTCACTCGTCGCATCCCTTGTAAAGGTCACAGAGAAAGACACAAGCACCAGGTGAGGGGGGGGGCATGGCTTCCTCACTTCCTGGTCTGTCCTAATATGCACTTCCTGTTTCCTGTTGTTAATGAACAGCAGCTTCTGCCCTTAATGTATTTAATGAATCAACGTTCCTTCCTTAATTACCCAAATGAATCAATATTCATTTCCTGCTTGATGCTGTCCCATCCTACGCTCCTACAGTCCAATAAAGTAATAACATTAGCCTTGGCTTTTTGTTTATCCTTCTGCAGAGGTAGAAGGTGTTTGCTTTTATCTTTTAGGATCGAATATTTCAGTGCTGACCATTTCTCTGGCATTGTTTTAATAAAACTGCGGAAAGACGCAATGCATTTTTTCAGAGTAAGACACTCACAGTACATGTAACCTCTTCATGTTCAGTACCACATGTAATCTTCAGTTACTGTTGCAGTTATCCATTACATTGACAAAGTGTCACTCGGTGTATTTATGCCTCTGATAATGCCCTGATCTTGCAGCTCTGCAGAACATTACTTGTCCATGACTAATCAAACTGTCCAATATGTGTACAGAAATAATAATTATGCATGAGAGCGACTGCAATAATGATCAGCATCACATTTGATGGTTGATGTAATTTCACAGAGGTTTAAAGACCATGTATGTTCTGGGAGAAGCTCATAAACATCTCAGACGATCGTGTATGATTTATTTAAGCAGAGCTACGGCGATAACACGCATTTTCATTTCTACCTGGTTACTGTTTGCAGAAATGTAAATCACATGCGCGTCGCTTCTAATTAAATTCATGTTCTAACTCCAAGGTTAGTTAACAAAGCAACTGGAAATGAAAAATAAAAACTAGATCCAGGTGCGAAAACCAAATGAAGAACAGCGTTTCAATTTACCCAGAAATCAATAGCACGTTGCAGATGGAAATTGTGGTCAATACTGATCTCATTTTGGATTCAGATGTGCTACATTGTTATCGTGTGTCTGTTTTTTTTTTTTGTTTTATTTAAAGGTATAACAGATCTGTGAGGTGCTTCACTTGCCATGTGCACAAATCTGGACAAAATATTCACACAGTTCAATAGAGGGTGCGTGCTTACATCCAATATGTGCCGGTTTTTAGTTTTTATTTTCTCCTTAATCATAAAAATAGCAAAAACTACCATGAAAGCATAGGTTTAGATAGTGAAGCATTATGGGTATAACAAATTAAATAAAAAAAAAAAAAGGTGAAAACTTTGGATTATACTGCACAAAATCAAAAGATCTATTAAAGTAACGCAAACAGGGGTTAATAAATAGAGATGATGAACAGACGTGATGATGGATTAGATGGACTGATTACTTGTGAAGGATGGTGAGAATGACAAATGTTTCCACACACACGTATCTGAGACATAAAATCACATAGAATTCTGCTCAGTGGCTCTGTGTGCAGTGTAAAAATACGCATTATGTGTTTATTTAATAAACACCCACTAAATTATGATTGATTTCACTAACGCTGAAATCTCAATGTGGAAACAAAAAGCAAATCGATTTCACAGGTTTTCATGAAAAATGCATTGATCTCTAACTGACACAAGGAGCCGCTGAGCATCTGGTGTGTAATGGCTCTCAGTGGGTTGTATTGAATCGCAGCTGCCGGGCCACAGAACCACAAAAACAGCTTTTGCTTCTTACCTGCATTGAACACTGGATCCCTCTGTTTGCTGTGAAGTAAATAAGTAAACAGACACCTGTCAATCAGCGTCTCCCCTCCAGATAAACCATCTCTACTGTTTGGATTAACCCATAAAGACCCAAACAACCAACATTATCTACCAATATAAGAGGTTTAATAACTCCTGATCCCCTAATCCTAAAAATACATGTAAATAATTTGTGTAAAATGCAGTTCATCATCTTTTCATGGTCATCACATATGACTCATTTGGACTTTCAGAGGCTCTGTAGTTACCATGGAAACAGTCATCTTCTAGAACAGGGGTGTCAAACTCATTTTGGTTCAGGGTCCACATACGACCTAATATGGTATAAAGTGGGCCGGACCAGTAAAAATATATAAATAAATAAATAAAAAATATAGCATAAGAAGTTTTAAGTGAAAAAAAATTCCATAATGAAAACGTTTACATCTACAAATTGTACTCAAACATACATAACATGAACAAATATGAACCTGAAAATTCTGAAAAAAAAGTTATTATGCATTTTTTATTTTATTTATATTATTATTATTATTATTATTATTTTAAGTTTTTATATTATATTATTTTATTACGCCTTTATAATGTATACATGTGAATGCCAACTTGGAGGTCACAGTGGATGTACAAATACACAAAACAATGAATAACAGGTAGAACATAATTAAAATTCTACATATTTCTCTGTAGAGATTTCAAGTTTTTCCCTTTTTTAAAAAAAAAAAAAGTAAAAGGCTAGTCTATAAATGTAAATATTTTTGTGTAAATTTACGGTTTTTAAACTCTAAAACAAAGAGAAAATCGTGCCATTTTCATGATTCATAGTTTATTTTTGATCATATTTTACTGGTCTGATCCACTTTAGATTGAAAATAATAAAATAATTTGAACATCCTTGATTGTTATTATCTTCAGTGTAATTTTTTTTACATTTCACAAATTCAACCAGGGGCCAGGTTGAACCCTTTGGTGGGCCGGATTTGGCCCCCGGGCCGCATGTTTGACACCTGTGTTCTAGAACATTGATTCACCAGTAAAATCCATGGAATTTAATCATTGACAGTAGATGGAAACACTGGGTTTATGTCCAGTTAATGATGGGTACATCAACTTTAATCGATCGTTATTCCAACATTTATTTCAATATAAAGCTTTTTGTTTTGGATAATCCCTTTTGATCCAACTAAAGCAAAAATGAATTTTAAAGTAAAAATGTGGGTCATTTAGTAACACTAATCTGACAAATGGTCCCATTTTCTTCATTTTCCTGTTTCTGATATTATGACAGTTAATTTTAATCTGAGCTTGTATGAACATCTACATGATCAGTGAATAAAATATAGGAAAATACCAGATTTTAATTGAAGAAATGCAAAATACAGAGGATAATATTATAATAAATCTTGATAAATCACTTAAATACAGATAAAAATTTATTTCGGAACTACCACAAAACTAGCACTGGGTCTTTATGGGTTAAATACACTGGGATAAAATCTGTGGTGTGTTAAAACAAAGCTACAGTCTGTGCATCACTGAATGGACATGATGTTTCCACCGCAGTATTTGAGTTACCTGTCGCTTCTTTTGCCGCTGGAGTTGCTGCCGGTCGATCCGGCCCGAGTTCGGTTGCTCTTGGAGTCTCCTGAATCCCTCCGCGTCAGAGTTCCCATGTGTTCGTTTGAGTTGGTTCTCCTCACAGTGCTGTATTTGGTGGAAAGAGGGAAGGGTGGAGAACAAGAAATAGGTCATGAAACTACCTGACGCTGCTGTTTAAAAAAAAAAAAAAAAAGCCTCGTGGTCAAGTTTTCATCCAAGAAAATCATTTTGAAAACACTTAGAGGAAACACTTGTACTGTATATATGTCCTGATTAAGCACTAAAATCTGCCAACACTTAATATTAAAGTACACTAAAGGTGGGTGATACAGCTAAAAACATTATTATGATGAAAATGTTCATAGGATTCAATATCAATTAAAAAAAAAACAGTATTAAGTGTAAGTTGAACCAAAAGTTATTAGAAGTTTTCACATTTTTCATTGTCAGGAACATTACAGAAACATAGTACGACACAATTAAAATGATAAATGTAGTACATATAGTACAGTCATATTCTATAAAGTAGAACTGTACGGCATCGTACGGTGGAAAGCATCAAGAACACATACAGTGATGTTTTTATATCACATTTATCACTATCATTTTATCTTCCATCTCCAGGTATATTACATAGCTGCTTATTCACATACATATTAGTAACATACTGCATATTTATTAGTCATTATAAACACATTAATGCTTTACACCAGCGGTTCCTGACATCACAAATTTATAGCAACCCCAGATATTCAAAAGACTTTTTTTTTTGTTGCTAAAATTAATTTGTTTTTGATCATGAATGTTGCAAATAAACTTTAATTTTAGACAACATTTAGTGAGAAAGTACGACAAAGTGAGAATTTGTTTTTCCTTGGTCAGTATATGTACAGTCAGTCCAGTTTGGATTTACAAGGAAGATAATTAATACTGAACAAACAAGTACTATAATAATTATTATTATGAATTATGAAAAAGCTCCAGCATCTGAAACAGTACCACAGTGAATATTTAACAGATAAACAGTACCACAGTGAATATTTAACAGATAAACAGTACCACAGTGCTTCAGTTTCAGAGTTTGTCTCTCTCAACTTACCCTATAGTTGTTATTTTTTACGTTTTTTTTTTTTATTTTATTTTTTATATCAATTACTAGAAGTTTGAATTCCAGACGGTCCTATATGGGGTTGAAAAACACAGCTTCCCATAAATCTAGAATAACTTTGTTTCCACACACATTTCTCTTTTTTTTTTTAATTACTATTTAAACATCAATAATCAGCCCCAGTTACATCTACCTTATCTCTACCTTATCTATGAAGAATAAATCACATTGTCACAGAAGTTAAAAATATTTTAATCCAACTTCATGGACAACAGTGTATTACACCAGTTTTCCTTCAATAACATCCCATTTACTGCCCATTATAGTAAAAAAAACCCCAACAAAATTGTATATTTATTGTTTCTTCACAGTCCTACCCTTTGTTCCCTCCACTCTAATTTCCCTTATCTTAACTAAAGCGGCCGGTATAAACCTGTGCAGATCTACACACGGGTGGAGCAGACAGCCTGTGTATTCACACAATGAAAAGGCTACATCAGCAATCCAGTTACCACAGGCCCAGTCACCTAATCCACCCTGTGGGAGAAAGGTCTATTCACATCCTAAACCTGGCCGATGGCTGTTATCCCTTCTGGAGAGCGTATGTGCGTGTGTGTGTGTGTTTGTTGTGTAAAGAACAGGACAGAATAGACAGTGAGAGAAACCGTTGTTTGCTGTGTTATCCCATGAGGAATCACAGTAATTGGGCCACGGGGCATTGGGAAAGGCTGCTCAGTCTATGCCAACTTTGATGGGATTGTGACCAATCTGCAGTTTATACTAATCCCAGACACGAACAGAAAACCAAACACATACTGTTCCAAAGAGCGACGATTCAAAGACCAACTGTGACAATTAGCGTTTCTAAAAATAATTAAAAGAAACGTCACTAATGCTTTTACCTAAGGTGTTTGTAATAAGCATTAGTAAGAATAGTACAGCCTTTGTTAAGAACAAAGACACTTTATATAAGTTCACCACTGAAATATAGCTTTAGTTCACGTTGTGTAAACCTTGATAATGTATGGCCTGTTTTCGGTCGAGGATCTGTGATAAGTGGAGAATGTGCTACAGCGTCGTGAGCAGCTGAGTTTCTTCTTTACAAACTGCAGAGTTAGTGCTTCGACTCCTGGTTCAGATTATTTATCACTACAAGTACTTTATTCAGTATCTAGAAGAGTCAGCATTTGCCCTTAAGGTGACTCATAAAGCCACTGGGGTTCTCTTGAATATAAATGTGAAGCAAAAATCTGGCTAAACACACATGAAATGTATGGTTTTTTTTTTAAATTTACAACATAGGAACTAAGATGTGATGAAAAACACTTAATATTCTAAAAATATATTGTTTTAGTAACTGTTACATTGAATTTCTATAGAAAACCACAGGTGGTGTAAATGTTATATGCATTACATTTGGCGACTTACAAGGTATATAGGCAGGTAGAGCGTAAAGGGCCCACCTGGGATTCAAACTGGCAACCTTCCACACCAAAGTCAACAGTGTAAACCACTAAGGTATCCAGTTGAGGTTATATACCAAAGCTGTATTCTCCATTATACAAGGCGTTTATTAACCTCAATTAGATTTTATTATTGATTCAGATTTTATCACTAAAATACACAATTAACTGCTAATGAATGCATAATAAAAAAAAAACAAACTTGAATTTATTTACTCTGATATGTTGTGGCAAGAAGGTTCTGAGTAAAATTCCCACTTGAACTGGGAGTACTTGTTCTCCCTTTGATGTGTGGGTTCTGCTAATTACCTCACAATCCAAAACATGTATGCTAGGTTAATTCTCTTGCCACTAAATTTGACCAAGGTACGATCATAGATGTGGATCTGGGCCCTGGGTATCTTCAGTAACCCAGTGCTCCTTTTGTGTGCACAAATATGGGTAAATACTGAGGTTGTATCGACAGGAACAATAAGATGACCTTTACATAGAATAACTTTGATGATTAAACACAGTGAATTCTAAAATATCCTACTCTGGAAACAAAGCTTTTATTAATATTCTTATAAAGTATGTAAACTGTTAGCAAGGACTTTATTTATTCATGCATATTACAAGAAGCTTATGCATTTCATTGTTTATTTAACATCCTTCCTTTGGCTATATATTGAATTTATTGTGTTATTACTAGTGTAAATGGCAGTTACTGAATCATCTTGATCACCTCTATTTATTAATGTATTTACTCTGCTTTTAGTTCCTTGTACACATGAAAAGATTAGGGTTTTTGTTTTTTTTTTGCTCCAGAACAAATAAATTAATGAATTAATGAACAGTGACAATCATTGCGTTAGTTAAGTGTCAGTCATGTTATACTGCGACCGGCACAGGTGAACATTTGGGGACACTCTCACCTGAGTGGCAGATACAGAAGTCTGGTGGACAGAGAGGACAAACTGGACAGAATGGAAGGACAGGTGGACAGGACATCAACAGGACACAATACCACAGCTTATAAGGGTGTCAGAGACGGACAATACAACACAGCAGACATGCAAGACAGGAAAGACTGGACAGACTAACAGACTTCTCTAGATTCAATTCAGTGAATCCAGGTAGAATCCTTTTTTTTTTTTTTTTTTTTTTAACCCATAAAAACCAAAATATATAGTGTCGACCTGTTGATGCACTAATTCTATCAAAACATGGAAATAATTGGTGTAAAAACACAGTTTTTCAACTTTTCATGGTCATCAGATATGACCCATTTTGGACGTTTAGAGGCTCCATTGTTACCATGGAAACACCGCCATCTTCTACAACATTGATTCAGCAGTAAAACTGATGGAGTTGAATCAATGGCAGTGGATGGAGACACTGGGTTTATGTTCAGTTAATGATAGATTTTGCAGAGAAAGTCTTCTTCTTCTTCAGTTTTCTGTGTTTATGATACAGTATAATAACCTTTACCCAATTGATTTTCTACTACACAGAGAATTTGTTATGTTTTTTTTCCTGCTGTTGCCCCCCCCCCTTGGGGTTGGTTTGGACATGGGGGAAAAATGAAAAGGCAATGTGTAATGTATGCACTGTGATTCCACTTCTTTGTTACATTGCTCAAAAAAGATAAATAATAAAAAAAACCCAATAAAATTTACTTTTAGCTTGTTTTTTTATTTATATCTACATGATCAGTAAAATAAATGTAAAAAAAATTGCGTTAAAAATGCAATATAAAGAGGATAATATTATAATAAATGGTAATAAATCACTTAAGAAAGGATAAATATTGGCAAAAATTCATTTGTGAACCACCACAAAGGTACCACTGAGTCTTAAATTGGGTTAAATTGCTGAAGCAGGTATGACGCAGACAATTGTATCCTAAAAGAATTCAAGCACATCAAAGTGCATTCATTAGCTAAAAATAGTCCAGGGAAGACCTATCGAGTGCAAGTTAAAGGTCCAAGATATCTTGACGTCAATGAAAAACAAACAGACATAAGATAAAATCACATTTCCTGCTCTGAAACCTTTATGCTTGGTGTATTTCAGGATGTTTGACTGCACTGATTTAGCCAAGAGGGGTTTGTTTCTACCCATCTCATACTGCTTTCATTTCCATCTGCAGAGTCATTTCTTCACTTTCCTCTTTAGTGAACCCGGAGGTGAGGGACAGTGAGCGTTAAAAACATCAGTTGACCACCGGCAAACATCTTTGGTATGGATGACAGAAGAAAAAGAAGAGGTTCCCATAAAATTGATCAAACAAAGCCACAGGGGTGTTGGATTAGAGGTGGTCCACACTGTCTGCTGAGATTCATCTAATTATGGTAATGTCATCCATAGATAGGAAAAGGCTATTGTTCCATTGACAGACAAGACTGATAACCTGTGCTCCACATGCACGTGTAGAGAACCCAAACGGACGCTAGTGACGATACTGTTCCTCTGTTCATCAGCCCTGTTAAATGTCAATGTATTTGGATGATAAAAAGCCAGACAAAAGCTGATTTATGTTTACGATTTCCTAATCTACGGAGAAAATAGGACGTATGGGGAAACATCTCAGAGCCAGGTTAGACGTGTTGGTGCAGAAATGTTAGAAATAAACTGGTTTATAACAGCGTACATTGGGTTAAAGGGTCAGGAAATCCACTATCCAAATATTTACACCAACCTACAAACACAACAAACCTCCTCACAAGTGAAGGCGTGTTTGGGTTTGGCCATAATTCCCTCACCTCTTATTGGCTGGTGTGCTGGTGTCCTTCCTGGATCCAGATCCAGATGGGGATGGTAAAGTACCGCTGCCTTTCTTTGGTAGGATGGTCCCGTTGTTGACTGTGGGCCGTAGAGGCAGGGTGGCGATCATTGGCCTGGCTGGAAAAGAAACGACAAATAAACACATGTTTGAGCTACAACTTCAATGTTGGTTCGTATTTTATATAAAAAGCTTAAAGGTTCAATGTGTAAAGTCTGTATGTTCAGGTGCACATGTGAAGTTTGTGTTCTGGGAGCTGGTTATTTGTTGACATGAAGGGGCAAGGACCTTGGCTAAAGAGTTAAACAAGTGTACCAGGATCTTAAAGTTGTAATACCACTAATGGCCACTAGGGGTGACTCCAAAAAGCCCTGGTTCTCATAGACTTTATAGAGAATTCCAATGTCACAGTACAGCTTTCTGTATATTTAATAATTACTGATTAGCATTAGCTCACTTCTGACTCCTCCAGTACAAGTATTTTAAAATTGTAATACCACCAAGGACCACTAGGGGTAGTCCCAAAAAGCCCTGGTTCTCATATACCTCGTTTCCACTCCATGGTACCGGTTCTACTCTACTCAATATTCCTGTGGTTCTTTTCCACTTACATGGGACCAGCTTGACTCGTTACTCCGACACGGCGCGTTACTTCCCTGTCATCTGCTCAGAGTTGCCAAAAACGCACTCGTTGCATATTTTCTCATCTGAATTTTTACGTCCGCCACCAAAGACTGAATCTACATTCCATCTATGGTGTAGTTTTGTTCTGTCATCATGTGGATTCATGTTTCACTATTCACTGTCTACTTCTGCATCTAATTTATGTAAATCTGTCTGACCAATCAGTGTCTGCAGTGTCGTGACGTCACGTCTTGGTGTCGGTCCCAACATTTTGGAATCTCGGCTGAGGCGGTACTAAAAAACTAGTATCGGGTCCCAGATTCCAGGTCCTTTTTCATAACGAAAAACCGAAAGATCCGTGTAGAGTCGAGTAGAGTAGAGCCGGTACCATGGAGTGGAAAAGGAAAAATAGACTAACGTTGAAATTCTCTATTAAAAAGTACAGCTTTCTGTATATTCATAATTAGCTTAGCTCACCTTTGACCACTCAACCTGTGGTACTTCTCTTATTGTACAAATATTGTGACTTCTGGCTCCGAAAAGCCAGCGTAATAATGGTCTAAATGCAAACTGAAATTGAAAACAGTACGGAAACCAGTGCATGATGTCACGGTTCCTATGTTGAGTGTATGGTTTTGTTTACATTAACTAACTACGCTAACAGTAGTTTATGTTGCTACTGTAGGGAAGTGGAAAAGACTGTGGTACCAAAGGTGCAGAATACAGTATTTTGCGGAAAATCATTATACACAAATCATAACCATGGTGTAAATACAACACTGACCCATAAGATACGATATTAAACATAAAATAAACCTTGTACTTGGGATTAGACACAACATGCATGAGTGGCTGCAAAAACATTTGAAGGTTTAAAGACAATCCTGATCGGGGAATGAATTAAAATACAATAATAGTAGAAAATGAGATAATGTAGGCCAATTATAGCTAACACATATTTGGCAGTTCTGATTACGCTTGCATTATTATACAAATAGGATAATTTTTTGCATGACAGATGAGACTTTTATACACAAGCTATTTTTTCTCCCCTATTATATTGATAACATTGTTTTCTTTTAAGTGGTTTTTCCATATAAATGCTAGGTCATTTGTAGGAGGCGTTATAACAGTACAACATATGCATGCACACATGAACACACACGTCCACGCAGACATGGATCACAAATGCCGTTCAGGCAAGCACAGAATGGCAAATAAAAGCTGCAGCTTTATCTGCAGTGATAAATATTTAATAGAGACTGTTTCATCCAGTAGACACACATTCGCTCACATACACACTCAGGCAGAAAAGCATGCACTCAGGCCTTCAGACACACATTGCTCGGTTATCTTTTATGTAGTAATTACGCCGCAGGAGCAAACCGGGGATGTAATGTTGTTAGCATGCTGAGGGAGTTGAACGTGTTTATGTGAGTGTCCATATGCAGTGTGTGTGTGTGTGTGTGTGTGTGTGTGTGTGCACAGGTGAAGCTTTATGAGGCAGATCATTGTGCTTCATTACAGAGGAAAAGCAGGTTGCCGGATCCCTGCAGCTAGAAGTGGAGAACAATAACGGAAATCGGCTCCGAGTGTGAGTCATCATCCTGCTCCCGAATCAAACGGGCTCAAACTCAAACTCCTTCCATCCACAGTCACTTAGGAGGAGGAGACTGGCATCAGCTCGCAGCCATGAGCTCGCTTTCATCGCTCAGACGCACACTGAGAACTGGAAACGCACGCAGCTCATAGTGCTTCGGTGGTGTCGGGAGCGAGGACGCGATGTCAGAGACAGACTGTACGAAAAACACCCGAAACTGAAAGTCACTATTACTATAGAAACAGACAAATGGAAGTATGCTACAGTAAAAACCACCAGGAAAAATGGAAAATAATCATAATCAGGTTCTAATTTTCAGCACTATATGTTCTTTCCTGTTATCAGTTCCTACAGGTTCTATTTAAGGGTTTTTACGATGACTTAAAATATAACTTAATGCCTATTTCACAGCTACACCGGCAAAAAATTTGTGACTCCTAGAATTTAGGAAAATATATTTATCACCTCCAACACCTGGATTCCCATTATTCCGATTCACTTCTCATATTGGGCAACTGACTATTTTTGATCATTTCCACATGCATTACAAGACAGTGACTGCAACAGTTCTAGTGAGTCAAACAATCTGAGGTCCAATGTGGTTCTACAGGGTCTGTAAGGTCCACCTGTACATGAACAGGGAGTGGACCTGCTCTGTTAGGTACCATGAAGTAATGGTACTAATGTAATGATGAAGTAAAGTACTAATATAATGATGAAGTAATTGTACTAATGTAATTATGAAGCAATGGTACTAATGTAATGAAGTAATGGTATTAATATAATGATGAAGTAATAGTACTAATGTAATGAATGATGAAGTAATGGTACTAATGTAATGATAAAGTGATAGTACTAATGTAATGATAATTAAGACTTTTATGCAGCAATATAAATGAAATTATTAATACATGTACACATAGTACTTTAAACATTTATTAAACTTCAAGTGTGCCTTAACAAATATCTTACACAGAGGCGTCAGCACAAAATCTTGAGGGGTGGGGGGGCAGATTTTCCGTAATGTATCTTCACAAGTGTCAGAATTTTTGAAACCTAGACCCTCTGAAATGTTATTTCCTGCATATTTAGGGGCAGAATTTGCTGGCACTTAGCTAAGTTTATACCCCTACCACTAGGGCGCTGACATCACTATAATATGACAGCGCTTGGGAATGGGAGGGGCATGACCCATGTGACCCATGTGTTTTACACCTCTTGTATGAAGCCGCAAGGATTACCTGTATTCTTTAGATTTAGCTACAAAAATGCAGATGTTTTAACTGTTTTCTTGTTCTCTTTTTGAGACATGACTTCAACAATCATGATGTGGGTTATTTTCTTATTATTGCATATATTATTGCATTTCAGTGGAAAATACAAGAGGGTATTAGATTGATTTTTTTTTGGGGGGGGGGCAACAAAAAAAACAAAAAAAAATGCGGATATAGAAAACAATCTACCTCTATTTTTAGCACTTTTTAAGACTCTGCGTAATGAAATGTAGTTCTGTGTTTCCTAGCAGGGGAAGATGCTCTACTTATAGTTGGAGAATATCAGGTGACAGCTGCAGATTTGCATGTAAAAAAAAACAAAAAAAAACTGTCTTGTAGCTGAAACCAATCTTCGCTATGAAGCCAAACTCCCATTTTCTGTTTTTTTTTTTTTTTTTTTGTCAGAAAGGTTGTAATTTGACTCTAATTGGAATAAAATGAAGGCGATCAAAATGTTTGGTGTGAGATCCCACATTACATTTAGCATCGGCGTTGTGCAGTGCAGTAGTGAAAGTCAATGTGTGCGCGGTTGAGTTTTATTACATATGAAATATTATTGGCAGGCAGTGATTTCAAAGGTGCTCAACGGGGGGTCGTACACAACAGCGGGTCTGGTTAGTGCGTTCAGACTACAGAGTCCGCCTACCTGGCTTCCCAACATTGCTGTCTGCTGAGGGGGACTTTCTCATCAAAGCAGGGTCTATACACATAATTCACAATACATTTCACGACACGACACAGTCCAGGAGAAAGAAGGAAAGGAAAATAGACAGGAGACACACACCTAGTCAGCCGAAGAAGAAAAGAAATAAGTGGGATTTAGAGGAGACACAATCAGGATAGAAAGGGAACCAAGTGGAAAAAAGATACAAAAGATGCCTCCAGAAAGTTGTGTGTGTGTTAAAATGTGTGTTACAGTCTAAATATGGTGGATCATGGGGACGGAGGAGCAGTCAGGAGGCCACACACTGCAAAAAATCTAAATCTTACAGAGTGTATTTTTATCATTTCATCACACTTAAAATAAGAAATAATCACCTAAAGTCATTTAATTCAAGGGTCAAATTCACCTAAATTTGGTCTGAAATGGGCCGGACCACTAAGATAATAACATAATTATATATAAATAATGTCCTTACATGATAAAAAATGTTTACATCTATAAACCATTTTTAAAAACAATGTGAATGACATGAAAAACCTAAAATTTCTTAAGAAAAATAAGTCAAATTTTAAAAATATTAACATACAGATCATAGTGAGTCTACAAATACACAAAATATTTAATAACAGGCAGAATACTGGTAAAATGACACTTCCCTTAAGACTTTTCAGGTTGTTCATATTCAGGTTATTTACTTTGTTGGGGGAAATGACATTTTATTTGAGTGCAAATATGGAAGTATTACATGAAAATATGTACATTTACAAAGGGAAACATTTGTAATTGTGAGTATTTACAGGTTATTAGGATAACATTTTACTAATTTGTACATGGAACCTGAACTAAAAAAATTGTGACTATCAAATTCATCCCATGGGCCAGATTGGAACCTTTGACGGACTGCATTTGGTCCCTGGGCCACATGTTTGACACCCCTGACCTAAAGAGTAAGTTTTCAGTCAGATATAAGAACGTATTTTTAGAAAATATACAGATCTAATAGAAATACCAACATAATTTTTACTTTTTCCATTGGCAGATTTTATTTTTTTTGTTGATTCAAGATTTTTTTTATTTATTTATTGCTTGAATTAAGCAAAAAAAAAAAAAAAATCTTGAATCAACCTAAATAAATAAATAAATAAATTTTAAAAAATCTGCCAATGGAACAAGTAAAAATCCTCTTTGTGAGATTTCTTGACATAAGATTTTCCAGATCTATTGTCTCAAAATAAACTCTTATACCTACCTGAAAAGTTACTATTGTCTTATTTTAAGTGCGATGACATATTTTGACTGTAAATGAGATAAAAATACACTTGATAAGTGTTAGATTTTGTGCGGTGCGGCAGCGGTTGTGTGTGCGTGGCGTACCTTTGGTGGGTCCTCTGCGGGAGCCCATGGCCTGCTGCTCCTCAGACAGGTTGAGCCTCCGAACCACGTCGGCCAACGCCGACTTCAGCAGCTGGATCTCATCCTCCTGCATTTGGACCCTCTGCTCCAGCGAGGCGATGCGGTCGGTCACCTCCATACTGCTGGCCGCCGACGCACTGTCATCTGCAGAAACGCAATGAACTGATGTCAGGGGTGAGGAAGATGAAGGTTAGGAAGCTTCGTTTAATGGTAACAACTAAAAAAAAAAAAAGATTTGGCTGATGCTTTTATCCAAAGTGATTTACTAGGTATAGGGTCTTGCCCATGGGCCCACCTGGGATTCAAACTGGCAACCTTCCACACCAAACTCAGGAGTGTAAACCACTAAACCATCCAGTCATGACTAGACTGGACACAGTGGAGGTTTTGACCCACGACTGGTTTAGAATATCTTATAATACGACATATATATATGATAATATGTAGCGACTGGGTAACTTAGTGGCACCACTGACTTTGGTGCCACTTCGATCCTCAGGTGGGCCCTTGGGTAAGGCCCTTTACGCTACACATCCCTATACCTGTAGCCACAAGGGGGCAGTGTCTCATTGTACCGGTCCCAAGCCCGGATAAACACAGAGGGTTGTGTCAGGAAGGGCATCCGATGTAAAAACTTGTGCCAAATAAACATGTGAATCTGATTGGTTGTGGCGACCCCCGAAAAGCCGAAAGACACTTAGGGCATCTGTCGTAAAAAAATTAAAAAAACCCTGTGCCAAATCAACATGCAAATGTGATTCGCCAAAAGCCCAAAGAAACTTACTATATATTGATGATAATATCTATTTATGTGTGTAAAAAAGTATTGAATTAATTCCATTATTGAGGTTTTGCTTTCTGGAAATTTAAAAAAACAAAAAACAAAACATAAACTGAAAAATTGAAGATGATGCTTCTTGTAATATATTAAATATGAATGTGTTTCTCCAGTCGAACGTGACATGTAGTTTTATTTAAAAAAGAAAAAAGTCCATTGAATCATGTTTTGACATATGTCAGAGCCAGAAATTAATGCGCTAGGACTATATTTAAGTCAGCCTCTGAAGTAATTTCCCTCTACATTTAAGGTTTCCCTAATGGTTTCCAAGTCGAAATCAAATTTACATAGTGCCAAATCATAACAGGCGTAATCACATGACTAAAAATCAAATTCTTATTTTCACCATTTTTGCTGATATTATCCTCTTCATTATGCGATTTCAGTAAAACATCATGTAAATTTGAGAAAAAGAAAATTGAAAACGGTGGAAAAAGTGAATTTTTCAGCACAATATTTTATGAAATGATGAAAAAACACCTGCCGAGAACCTGTCATTTACAAAACTACACGGGTTTTTCTGGTGAATCAATATTGGAGAACAAGATAGTGTTAATTTCAGAGGCTCCGAACGTCCAAATATGTCTGATGACCATGAAAAGCTCAGAAACATTTACATGTATTGATAGGATTAGCGGTTCAGAAGATATTAAACATTTTACATCAATAAATGATTTTGTGTCGTATCGCTATAGCAGACTGTACGTGATCTTCTGACTTTGAACTTTGACCTTTTGACCCTAGACTTTATGGGTGACCGGGGTGGGATACGTTCCACATTCATCCTACTGTAGCTCTGTTTGTTATGAAGCTGTGATGTGAACATAATCACAAACATGTAACAGATGGTACTGACGGTTAACAGCGCCGGTCTGTCAGTGCGGGTAAATATTGGTCCATTAATGCAGTTTTTCCTGTTTGTGTTGTTGCATCATAATATTTGTTTATACGACTGCAGAGTGTTCGCTTACACGGCAGGTTTCTTAACCTTCAAACTCCTTCACAGTCTACTGGTGTCAAAAAAGAACATCTCTAATTCCAAAATCTTTATTAAGTTTTGTAATTACTCTAATCATGAAGCTTAAATTATTCCGGTAAAATGCAATTTCACAGCTTTTCAGTAGCCTCACGTGCGTCTTATTTGGATTTTATTATTATTATTCATGCTTATATACCTTGTAATTCACTTTGGATAAAAGCGTCCGCCAAATGTAATGTAAATAATGTAAATGTGTTTTTTTCTTACTGTCTTTGCAATTTATATCAAAGGATTTCTGCATTTTATTAAACTGCTTTAACTGTGAAATTTCTTATATAAATGGGATAAATAAAGTATTCTATTCTATTCTGACTGTTATATTGACCGCTCTTATAATACTTAATAGAAATGTCTTTCTTTTATTTATTCAGTTTTAGCAGTTTTGTCTTTTTAATATCCAAATTTTATCATAACATAGTATCTGAATGTTTACCAAAATTAGTTAAAAATATTTAGCAATACTTTATATAAGAAAGTCTGAAGCTGTTGTTTAAGCAGAAGTTGCTTTAATCAAGTACAATTTAAAGTTTTATATTATTAAACTAAGTAAAACCTCCAAAAAGCAGTTTTTTTTCTTCTGACACTGTGACATTCTGTGAAGAATGATCAGAAAAAAACTCACCGAATCCATTACGATGACACCGATTCACAACAAGATGTTCCAATTTTTCATCTATGCTTTATATTACAAGTTGATTGATGGTGAGTTTTGTAAAAGCAGATGTCACGCCGCCCCACCCCCCAAGAATTTTGACGCTGAAAACGTATTATGCACTTGATTTTTTTCACTTTTACAAACAGAAAAACATATAAACTGAACACAGTTGTGGAAAAGTTATCAGATCACCCCTTGTTTTCTTCAGTTTCTTGTTCATTTTAACACCTGGTCCAACTAAAAATACATTTGTTTGGATGAATATAAAAAAAATAACAACAAAAATATCACATGATAGTTTAATTTCAGAGCTGATATTTATGTATTTTCCATGTTTTCTTGATAAAAACCAAAATCACTTCAGTTCTTACATCAATATCTATGACAAAAACAGAACTTTTATTCATTCCATGTTTTCTTTTCTGTCTGTTTTGGTCACATGACACACATAGGAGTTAGTATTTGATTACATAACCGATGTTTTTGATGACTTTGATGGTCTAATAATTTTTTTCCACGACTGTATTTATAATCACACACCAAATCAATAGACGTGAGCATGAACATTAAACTAATTGAATAAAATCTAAGTGGGGGGGTGATTATCTTTAGACCTTCCAGGACAGTATTTCCAATTCAGGAGCCTAATATTGATCAGCTGATACCAACAATTGGGTAAAAATATCTAATCTGTCTCTTCTTACTGTACATTTAGACTAAGTGCTATCAAACTCAAGTATCTCTAAATTGGTGTGACGCCATTAGTTCTGGTTTTATTCCTCCTCCGAACCCTGAGCTCATTTGTGGGTTTCCTGACTCTGAACACCTTAAACGCAAAGAGCCGAAAGCTTTTCCATTAACGCCTTCGTTCATGAACCTGTTGTAATGTCTGCGCGTCTGTTCTGTGATGTTTAAACTAAGTTAACACATTATTATCACCTCACCACCTGACACCCCATGGAGACTAAGAACAGGCCACCAGGGTCCATTTCATTAATGATAACACACATGCACACACACACGCACACACACACACACACACACACACACATACGGTCCACCATTAAGATTTTTGATGTCACAGAAGCTTGATGAAATATTAATGTAAATCACCGCTGTGTTTTCCCTGCAGACTGGTAATAAGAGTCTGATGCATTATGCATTAGAGAGCAGGCATCTGGTGATTAAGCAGATCTGCGGTGTGTGTTCCCTCTGAGAATCTGAGCTCAAACCCATAGTGAATGGTAATGTTAAGGCAGTCTGGAGTTCTGTGAATAACTTCGACAAAATTAAAAAAAAAAAAAGCGAAATTATCATATGTGGTAGGAAAAGAGTGGTGTTAAAAGCACCAACACCCACCCGCGGCCAAAAATATCTACTGATTTAAACACATAATAACTTTAACTTTACTAATCCTTTCAGCATATTTATATAATTCAGGTAAAAATGCAGTTTCTCTGCTTTTAATAGTCATCAGATAAGACCCGTTTGGACGTGCAGAGGCTTTGGAGTGAACACAGAAACACTGTCATCTTCTACAATAATGAGTCATTAATAAAAGCCAATGTAGTTTGACAAATGCTGGTGGTTGAACTGCAGGTGCTTCTAGGAAACTGGGTTTATTTTGGTATCTGGCATTTTGCCAACTTTTTTAGACTCAATAATAAAAGAGAAATTTAGGCATATTTCTTCACAGTATGTACTTAATGATGACATTAGATAAATGCAAAAAAAAAATTGTACTCTTGCTCAGAGTCATCCAAGAATTAGTGATTTTTTAAAAGAAAATATTGGGGTCAAAAATAGGACCAAAATCGGGACAGGAAAATCTACAGAAGGTGTCAGTGCATTTGATCTGGAACACATGACTTGAAATAGTCTTATATGCTGCTATAAATGAAGACATTGTGTTAAATGTGTCAATCCTAGTGGTTTTTCTAATCCAGATGCAGGTTTTCCATGATTTGTCAGTCTCATTCTACATTTCGCGTGTAACTCATCCCGTCTATTCACGTTACACATGGCATCTGCCCATTTAAACATAAATAAATTGTGAATAATTTTGCAACAGCGGCCATTTTTGTGAAACACTCTGCCTTCAATAATTAGTTTGATTCCCAAAATGTCATTGTGAGAGAATAAAAAGATATTTTTTAATAAAAATATAAGTGTATAATTTTCGTGTCCTTTTTAAGATGTTACACACAGATACATAAAATTGTTCTATCTGAATTTTTTTTCTTG
>JAPSES010090764.1:0-22084 GCA_029822895.1 Maxillicosta whitleyi | reverse complement strand
CTTTCTGTTAAAAATGAAGCAGCTCCTGATGACAAATATAAAAATTCTGAGGAAATGATAAAAATCACACATTTCAACAAGTATTAGAGAAACAGTTTAATAAACATTTTTTTTTATTTAGAGTTTTACTTTTATGTTCATGGCCACAAACAGTTTAATCTCTAGATTAAAATGTAAATAATAAAAAAAAGTGATAGTGAATTGGACAAACGTTAATGAAACACAGATCAGCCTTTGCGTTCAGGTGAACAGTCGAACGGTGGCGTCGGCTCCAGACGAGAACACCCAGGGCTGCGTAGGGTGAAAGGTCACATCCAGGACGCCCAGGTCGTGAGTGATTTCATGACCTTTGAGCACTTTCACTGGGACGATCAGAGGGTTCTGCAGCAGGTCACTGCGGGGTCAGAAGGTTAAAGGTTTAAGGTACTTTTACTGCAATGTCAAACTTATTTAATATATTTCTTTCATGAATTCTATCTCAATTTGCAGTTATAGATTCAGATTTAACATTATGACATAATTCCCTAAAGCCATGAGATGATAATGTTAGAGAATCAATGCATGTTTTTATAGTTTTATAGATTTTTTAATGTATATTTTCCTTGTAACCCTGTATTTTGATTATTTCTATGAGTACTTTCATGTATTTTTGAGTATATTTTTTTACTTGTAAACTGTCCCATGGCAGATGATCACTGATCCGTCATCTGATGCTGAAGCGAACAGCGGGTAAGATCTATGATAGGCCACGCCCCTTACCGCCTTCTTATGGTGTCTGGAAACAGGAAGTGAGCACAAACAATCAGTATAATCAATACAATGCCGATTAAATCCAATTGATTCTAGTTTGATGCACATGTCGGGTGGTGTCTGGGACGTACCGTAACATCTTGTACGGTTTGGTTGAGAGGTCAAGGTCAAACCAGCCCAGTCTGCAGTCGTAACTGCCACAGATCACATGATCACCTGGAGGCAGACAGGTGAGAACAGTTCTTCACACAACAGGGATGAGACAAAGAAGTGACAGGAAACACTGTCTGAATATTTCACACTAAAACCTTTACAGTGAGAGTTTATTAAGAGCTCATTATTGAAGAATAACAGGAAACATCCCAGAAACACTAAAAGTTCAGTGTTGACATCTGGTCCTCTGGTGCAGGCGTTTCCTACACTGGACCGTAAAAAGACAAAAGTCTCATTACAGTGTTTAGTTTGAGGATTATAACTGGTCCACATAGTAGGGGGTTATAATGTTCCATCACACTGGATTCACCCAATATGAAACCAGACAAAAGAAGGTGGTGTCTGTTCTGAACTCATGTAGAAATATTACTGAAACTACTATTAATCTAGTTTGTATTATAGATTACATATAAATATTATAGCTTCTATTTGATTATGTTCCGTTTTTACCACAGAACCCAGTTTGATAGAATGAAAAACTAAAAGTGGTGATATTCTACTTATTTCAGGTGTTCTATCAAGACTGTTCTATTGAGCTTGTGGTTCTGGTTCTGTGTTCTGTACCTGAAGAGTGCACGTCCATGCTGGAGATCCACTTGGAGTTGGCTTGGAGCTTCTTGGTCATTTCCTGTTTGACCAGGTTGTAGATGCGGATGCAGCGCTGCGTGGCCACAAAGAAGTAGGGCCTGATGGGGTGGAAGGATACGCACTGCACCAGGCCTTTGTTCTTCCTGAACGGGTTCTGGCTCCGCCTTCTGCTCAGCTGGTGGATCAGCACCTGCAGGTGGCTCGAGTTGTCCGGCATCACTGACGCCAGGTAGTCACCTTTGGCGTGCCACACCACCTGCTGGACAGCCTGGGGGGTCAAAGGTTAGTGATCAGTGGTTGATTAGCATGGGGGGGGGTTACAGAGGGTTTACAGGTGTGTGAGTGGTCTTACTTTGGCATGTTGGATCTTCAGGTGGATCCCCTGGTTAAGTTCCTCCCCCTCCATCTCAATCCAGGAAACAGGCCCCTCCCCTTCTGTCGTCTCCGCCTCCTGCTGACCTGAAAGAAGACGCTCTGAGGCTGAGATGACCTGTTTGTCGCCCAGAGAGGGAGACAAGATCAGGACCGTCGATTCCCTGCAAGACAAAGACAGACAGGTCAACATGGAGACAGACAGGTTGTCAGACAGACAGGCTGCCGCGGTGTCAGACAGACAGGCTGCCGCGGTGTCAGACAGACAGGCTGCCGCGGTGTCAGACAGACAGGCTGCCGCCGTGTCAGACAGACAGGCTGCCGCCGTGTCAGACAGACAGGCTGCCGCCGTGTCAGACAGATGGGTTCTTACACAGCGACCGCCAGCAGACACACGGCAGGGTTCGGGTTCCAGCTGATGCTCTTCACAGCTCCGCCCACTTGGACCGTCTTCATACAACGAGATGAACAGACCTCCCAGATCCTGACGGAGCCGTCATCACTTCCTGTAACAGGTGAGACAAAAGTTTTGAGACAACTGTCCAGTTGATTTCCCAGTTTGTTTCCAAATCCAAAGAAAAACAGTTAAAGACGTGTTTTTCAGTTTTAGGCTCAAATCACACATAGAAAAGCAAATAACGGGCAGTGGCGTTTAACACATCGGTCCTGGATCAGGGAGACATGGTCTTGGACTCAGGTGTGGGGGAGGGGCTGTAACTCCTGTAACTTCTGCCTCTGAGACCAGGTCCACACCAGAGAAAAACCATGAACCGACAAATGAGTGGATACCAACTCATGTCACCCACATAATGTTTGATAGAAACATCCACTCATTTCCTCCTCCGTGGTTTTTTTCTTTAATCTCTCATTTTACTTCCTCCAGTCCAACCATAAAAACCCCCTCCTACAGATCACGTCTTGTGACAATCGAAGTGTTTGTTATGCTTCTTTTTTTAATATATAAACATAAAACCATAAAACAAAGATACATACAGATGTGTGTGTGTTACCTGAAGCAAGCCATTGTCCTGATGGAGACACACTGATGGAGCGGATCAGACCAGTGTGACCCCGATACACCTGGACACACACACACACACACACACACACACACACACACACACACACACACACACACACACAGGTAAAAGGTATTAGAGCCTCATCCTCACACACAGGACTGTTGTGTTTGTTGGCTGTCTTTGTGTTATCTACCAGAGACTGTGTGGTGGGAAACGGCTGCAGGTCTTTGGGTTTGGGCAGCTTTGGAATCAGGTCTTCTGGATTGACGTTCACCTGCAGAGACAAAGCAGATGGTTTTGAATGAAAACCAGAAGAGTTGCAAAATAAAAAAGTATTACAACTGAAATTAAAATAATAAAAAAAAAAAACATGACAATTCAATCAAACCTGAACAGTGTCAGATAAAAATCAGGCTTTGTTTTGTTTTTCCTCGGATGTTAAAGGTTCATCAACAACAATTAAATGTATTTGTCATTAATAATATAAAATCTGAAAACATTATTATCTTTAACACGGTGTATTTTTTCATCTGACTCCGCTCAAACTACAGGTGTGTTCAGGTCCAGTGTTTTACCCTCATCTTCCTCTGCCGTGGACACAGGTAAAGGTCAAGGCAGCGCTCGAAGCGTTCGTGGATGAACCGTGAAAACGCAGGAACCTGACGGAGGCTCGAGAACCTTCTGGGAACAAACGGTAACTTCCTGTCTGACGGATCCTGCTGGTCCCACAGAGCCCTCTGAAACACAGACACGGTTCATACACGTCTGCTGGAGTCACACTCAGATTTATTCACACTCAGATTTAGTCATGTGACCTACCTCCTCGTCTGTGAACAGGTACTCAGGTGGGGGGTTGTAGGACTCCTGGTGACTGGGAAGTGGGATTTTGGGGGCGGGCAGGTGCATCTTATGTCTGGCCACCAGTGAGGAGTCCTCGCCCGTCCAGAGATCATAGAAGCGCCCTTTACTGTCGTCCTCCACCCGCCGAGGTTTAATCCAACCCATTTTTATAGCATGGACCATTTTAGACACCTGGACATGGGTGAAGAAGGTGGAGTCAGACAGACAGACAGACAGGTGGAGTCAGACAGACAGACAGGTGAGTGTGCCTGGTGCCTGTTTTTCTCTGCTCACATGTGCTTTACCTTCTCCTTCTCCAACAGTGATGGGATGAAGCTGCGTTTATCTGCAGGTCTGTTGGTGACCGGATGAATCATCACGTCTGAAGTGAAGAACTCCACCGTGGGCTGAGGAAGACGAGCAGTTAGACATCAGCTTCATATTCTAACTGGAACAGGTAATAACACATTACAGCATCCACCAGTGGATTCTCCATCACATGTCCACCATCTTTGACGCCGTGCATTTTATTCATAAATACAATATTTATTCCTGAAGAGGACGTCCAAACCGTGTACACCGGTTCCACCTGCTGCAGAAGATGAACTCTTTTAGCGTTTCTAAACCTGTTTTATGTAGTTTTATTCAAAGTCTTTTAACCTTGTCTTTGCTTTCATTATGGGATGTCTGTGAACGACAACAGTCATTAGAGTCTAAACTAAATGACTGGACGTGTCTGTGGAAGAAACAGTCGGCGCAGAAACCCAGAAGAATCTAAACCCAACCAGATCATGACGTTAAAAAACAGATACTCAAACTCATTTATTCCCTCGTCCATCAGGCTGATCAATGAGTCAGATGTAATTATTGGTTTCAACATCTATGGGTTTATTGACTAATTTACCTGTGTTTTTATAAACTGTTCTCACTGTATGAACAGATGTATGTATTTGTACTTTATATACTATTATAATTAACTCCATAAACAGACTATCCATCCATCCCTCCCCTGTGACTGAACCACCACATCCATCTGCTGTGCACAAAAGTCATTTGTATATTTTGTATAAAGTAATTCTAGAAAGTTTTATTTTATATTTTATTTTTTCTCACTTCTTAATGATGCACCTTTTCGATCTTTTTTTGCACACCTACTGAGTGTTCTCTAAGAACCTGTAACTGGGAATTTCTCCACTGTGAGATAAATAAAATATCTTATCTTATCTAGCCCATTAAAGTGTTTCTCAGTTGCCCTGAATCAGCAGGTACAGTATGTACCGGTATGTACCGGTACCCGGTGCCGGTTACGTGGTACCCTGGTACTAGCTGACGTGTCGTACCTCGTACTCGTTGAAGTTGACGTCTCCGAACTGTCCTTTCTGCAGACGGTTCACCAGATCCACCTGCTCATCTGACAGAACGATGTCACGTCCTGTCTGTTTGTCATGGATTGTTTTCCTGCGTGAGTTAAAAGTTAAAGGTTAAACTCCCTCTTTTATCCCAGGAGTCAAATGGAGGCCAATTGTCAGTACCAAGACCGTACTCTGTGAACTTGGTGAATATGGTCTTGGTAGGAACAGCCGCAGAGAATGGACTTCCTAAGGACACAAGTCCTTCTGTGACTGGAAGACTTTCCTCCCTAACGTATTACCACAACACGTCACTTGACTTGAGTTCAAAACATTTTTTTTTTAGACCTTATGTATATTTTTCCAAACTGGTGCAAATTCCATTGAATCCCACATAATACTAAAGTTACTGTTTCTGTCTTTCTTTCTTTTTTGTAATGAGTAATGAAACGAACATTGAAAATGTAGTGGATTAAAAGTACGCAATTAAGTTCAGAAATATAGTGAAGTAAAAGTGAAAGTTGTCAGAAAATGTAAAACTCGAGTAAAGTACAAAGTCTGCTAAAATATACTTAAGTACAGTAGTGAAGTATTTTTACTTTGTTACTATACAACACTGATTAACTTACATATACTTGTTTTTGATAGCGGAGGAAACCAGAGGATTGTTCGAATTGTTAGCGTTCCCCGTTTAAAACAGACGAGCCTCTCACCAGTATTCGGGGTTCTCCATTTTGTCCAGGAATTCATCCAGTTCGTCCTTATTTCTGATTGGTTTATAGATCTTCTTCCCATCGAGGTTGTAGCCGATGTGAGGAAAGTCTTTGTACCACTCCATGGGAATGTTCCCCACAGTGTTCCTGATGTCCTGCAGAACCACGAGAACATCATTTAAAATCATCAGAGAACCCGAAGGAACCTTTAGAAACAAGCCCTGACAGAACATTATATAACCTGTCGGAACATTTATAAACAGGACCTGATAGAACGATGAAAAAATATGACAGAGGAACCTGAAGGAATGTTACAACCATCAGAACATTAAAAGAACTGGACAGAATATTAGAGACCATCTCACCTCTTCATCTGATGAGTCCTGTTCATACTCGTTGACTTTCTCTTCTTCTGTCATTTGTTTTCCTTCCTCCTTCTTGTTCTTCTTCGTGGTCTTTTTCTGCTCCGTCTAAACACGGAACACAACAGAACTCCTCATCAGTCTGATTTATTGTGATTCTTAAAACTTTCCAATCAGCTTTGAGTCACGTTCTAGTCTCTGTGTGACCACAATGAGGAGCACGAACACATTCAGTTTGTCTAAAATCCAGTCTGACTACACATCCATCTACACTAAGAACTACAAATAGTCATGAAAGAATTATTAGATCATCAAAAAGTCATCAAAAACAACGGTTATGCAATCCAGTCCTAACTCCTGTGTGTGTCATGTGACTAAAACAGACTAAAACATGGAATGAATAAAAGCACTGTTTTAGTCACAGATACTGATGGAAGAACTGAAGTGATTTGGGTTTTTATCAAGAAAACATGTTAAATGGATGGATATCAGCTGTTAAATTAAACTATTATGAGCTATTTTTGTAGTTCTCATTATATTTGTCCAAACAAATGTAGTTTTAGTTGGACCAGGAATTAAAATGCACAAAAAACTGAAGAAAAACAGTGTGGTCTAATATTTTTTTTCCAGGACTGTAGATTACAAATGATGGAGTGGAGTCCCAACAATAATCACTCGATCATTTCCAGAGTGATTTGAAAAAAAAAACAAAAAAACAAAAAACAGGGTTAAGTCAGTCAAATTCAAGACTTTTTATGATCATTATGATTTAAATTTATGACCTACACCAAATACGGTTTCTGTTTAAGTCCTTCCTTCAGTCTGTTTCCTGTACTGATGCATTATGGACCTTGTAGTTCTGGAACACCATGTTAAAACTTAGATTTCCTCAGACAGAACTACAGGCCAAACCAGTGACATATATTAATATAGAATGACTCAGTCACTGGGACAAACCAATGAATCCACTACCGGCGGATTTTCTTGGTAGAACCAATAAATGAATGATCAGATCAATTTAAGACGTGGCTGAATGTCATTTCTAACCTTAAATGGAAAATCTGGATGTTTTTAGAACTTTTTATGGCCTAAAATTTGTATTATTAAATTTAAGACTTTTTATGACTCTGCGGAAACCCTGAAAAAAAAAAACCACAGCTAAAACCACCAGTTAGTGTGAAAACATCTGAATTTACTGTCGTTGATTTTTGTGATTCTGAAGAATGTGGATCATAATACATGTTACAGGTGGAAACAGATCAATAAGGTCAGTCAGTTTCAGATTCTGCTGTGGTTACCACTTGACTTTATAGATACAACTATGTGGACTTGTGGAGAAACAAACGGCAACATTTTATATTTTGGTTCCACACCTTCATTTTAACAGGAAGTTCAGTGGTTTTAACTCCTTTCTTTTTCTTTTTTTTTCATGATGTGATACATCCACAAGACATGATCAGCATTCATTTACACAAATACAAGACTAGAAATGCTGTTCATTCAGTAGCCTGGATCAACACTGTTCTGTGTGCAGTTCTGGTTCTAGTTCTGGTTCTGGACAGATCTTTACACTAGAGCCACAGTCTGTCAGTCATGACCTGAAAATGGATTTGGAATCAGTTCATCTTTACCTGTTCTGTCTGCTGAGTCTCTGCCTTCAGATCCTCTTCAACATCTTCATTACCAGATCCATCCTCTTCCTCATCCTCCTCCTCTTCATCGTCGTCATCATCATCATCATCTTTTTCATCCTCATCATCACTGTCGCTCCCAGAATCCTCCAGTCCAGAATAAACGCTGTCCTCACTGTCTGACAGATCATCGTCTTCCTCTTCATCGACAGCTGCTTTGTCTTTAAAACTGAAGATCTGAAATACATTAAACACGTTCCACTGAGATTTCTGATTGGATGGAGACACAAAACCACAAATATGGACTCCACACACAGACCTGTATATGAGGCCTGTTCTGGTAGAGTCTGGATGTGTTTAGTGTTACATTATTGATGTTTTTAATGTGTGATTGTAGCTATGATTCCGTTTATGTTCATCAGAGGACCCAGTCAGATTGGTTTAGTAAATACATCTATCTGAAAACATCAAATGCAGTGAATGTGCGTGTTTTATCAGCTTTAAACCAGACACTGGACTCAGATTCTAGATCAGGTCCTTCTTCATCCAGATAATCAGAATCGTCTGTTCTGATTCTATGACATGAACCCGGACCCGTCTGGACCTGGAGGACCCGGTCTGATGTCTTGTCAGAGAGTTAATTATCGATGACTAAGTGGTTATTACAGTGTTATTGATCTGTGTCAATCACAACCAGACCCGGCTCCTCTACAGTCTGGTCCAGTCTTCCTTAACCCGGTTCCTGCAGACTCACCTCCTCCGTTTCGTCCCGTTCATCTTCCTCCTCTTTATTCCTCTTCTTCGCACTCTTCTCTCGGGCTTTCTTTTTCTCTTCTGTCTGTTCTTCTCTCCGCATGTTGCTGCTGCTACTGCACGCCGCCATTAAAAAACACGTGGTCTCCGGCAGGGTGAGAGGTCACGACTGTAGTTTCTAATATTAGCGCCATCCTGTGTTCAAACATATTAACTGCTGTGATAGAATGATAAAAAAAAAAAAAATCAATCAAAAACCTTTTTCCAGCTTTTCCAGGCCAATAGACAAGACCGACCCAAGACACTACATTAAAGATGATAATTTTATGTAAAATATTCCGAAGAAAATAGAAGTGTTATCCCTGACAGTCTACATGAATTACTATCAGTAAACATTGTCCATTAAGTGTCATTACCAATTTATAATTCTGAATTAAATAGTAATCTCTTGTTTTGTTTCTGTTGCTACCCGGTACTAAAAAGCCGGACCGGAAGTGGCGCAACGGAGTGTTTTCATTGTGACACAAACATGCAGAATGAAAACAGAATCACAACGAAGCGAGAAAACTGCACTTATACCAGCTGTTACTGGTAAATATGCACATTTATACGAATCTATACACATGCATGTCGGTTATAACTGGTTCCGGTCTGTCTGTTGTTAATCTATATTCATAAACAGAGGACGCTTACTGCATTTACACCAACTTTTACAGCTATACATTTGTACAAACACGTACCGGTTATTACTGGTTATAGTGATAAATTACTGAATATAATATGGATATAAACAGGGTCTTTGATAATCTATCACTCTTGGATTCTGTTTAAATACGACAGCTTTAACAACTTACTTGTAATATTACAGTTTTATTTCAGTAAGTCTTTATAGTAATATTACACCCGATAAACAAACATCAGAGATAAAACTGATGTATATGAGATTCAGCAATAACATTTGAATTAAGTTAAATCTAAAAGCCAATGTTAACCAATAATTAGAAAAAGAGGCAAATGAAAGTTAATGGATTTATTATTACATTAAAGGTAGATGTAGCACATGCCATAGGAGATATACTGCATTCAAGTGCACAATTCTTCACACAGCTGAGGGGTTGCACCCAATTATTTGGAAGCTCATCACTTCTCATATCCCATATATGGACCGATTACAAATAGTCTGACCATTAAAATCCCATCTGGATTTAACTCAACAAATAGGCCCTAGTACTGATCCATCTATTGGATAATTACAGCAGTGATGAACATGTTTCAGATGCAAGAAAATAATGAATCGTATCTTGATGCAATGAGTACCTTCTCATTTCTTAAGGAAGCATCAGTTTGATAGAGAGAATCAATTGTTACAATTCCATGATTCATCAGGATCACATTATTAAACAGTTGTCATGATGTAAGTGAAAAAAGATGTAGTGTAGTGTGTTTTACTGTGACTGAAAACATGTGGTTTCACTGGAGTGTACATTCTGAGAAATGTTTTGTTTTTTAAAATGGATCATTCAACTCATTCATCTTCAGTTATTAATCTGATCTATAATCAGTATTAGGTTTATATTTAATGAATATATAAGCTTGGTAGATTGAAAAGCTAGAGTTTGAGTTTGTAAAACCTGTCTTCTGACACAGAATCAGAGTAGAACAGTAAAGTGGAAGCATATGACTGATGTGGTTCTACTGTGTGTTCTGTCTTCTGTTCTGCAGTGAAGAAAATGTCTGGAAACTCTGTGAATATGTGAAAACAGAAAGAACCGCCCACCTGGAACAGGTGTTTGCGGTTTTCATCTCCAACAAGAACAGAACGGTGAGAACATGGAACTGTTAGAACACTGCTTATTGGACAGGTTCTCTGAACGGGTTGTAGAGCAGGACTGAAACTCTCTGTTCTCCATCAGGTTCCGCTGTGGAAACAGAAATCTGGACGAGGAGATCATCCAGTGATCTGGGTTGGTGACATCCCACTGTCTCATGGTTCCAGTTCTTAAATGTGATCCTGATGGAGTGTCTGTGTTTTCAGGACTATCACGTCATTCTGCTCCACATCACTCCTCAGTCTGACGCTATGGTTTACGATCTGGACTCTGTGCTGTCGTTTCCGTGCAGCCTGCAGCTGTACGGCGCCAAAGCGCTGCGCTCTGACTACGGCATCAAACCTGCGTTCCACAGGTACGTTAGATCTGGAGGATGACCCTGAATAATATGAGCTACTGTTCTGTGAGACCGAGACAGTTCAGTATCTGTCACCATGTTTGGGCTTTTCCATCATTTCCAGTACCGGTTCTGTACGTCCACTTCATCTCAGGAGGAGGTGAACATGACATATTCAGACTCCATGTCCCAGCATCCTCGTGGGTAAAAAGGCCGGTAGTTTTTAGCTGAATGTCATTCGTTTTTGTTCCAATAGGAAGTTCCGAGTCATACCCGCCGATGTGTTCCTACAGAATTTCGCCTCTGATCGTTCACACATGAGGAAAGCTGATGGGTCGTGGCAAATGCCCCCTCCGTCGTACCCCCCCATCCACACAGCAGGTCACATGTCACGTCCGTCACACATAATGCTGTTAAAACATGTTGTGACCTCGGTTCAAGCTGACGCTGCGTTTCCTCCTCAGAGTCTCAGATGAACCTGGATGATTTCATCAGTATGGAGAGCAGCGTGGGCTGGGGCAGCGTCTACGGTCTGAACGACTTCCTGCAGCGCTTCGTACAAAAAACCTCGTCTGAAACTTCATCTGCAGCAGCTACATCGTTGTCATCGTAGTGTTCCAGCCTGAGTCAGTCAGAGCCACTGCATCCAAACAAACCAAATATGAACAGTGTGTCTGTGGAACAGTGCGGAGTGCGTAACAGTACTGAACTGTAAGGCCATGTCTAACTGCAGCGATCAAAACGATGAAGAAAATTTAAAAAGTTTTACTAAGAATAAGATTAAACCATTTTTAGTCCAACGAAAGGTTTTGGTATCAGCTGTTGTCCATAAACAATTTTTTTTCAAGAATTTTCTTCGAAGTCGTCTTTAGGGTAAGGTTTACCAAGTTTGTTGAAAGATTATTGATTTCTTTATGAAATTATTGAAATTTTAAAAATCCCATTGCTGACCTTTGACCTTGAGTGACCTTGAAAGGTTAGATGAATGTCAATTATTCATTTAGATGCATTGACAGAAAGAAATGAAAGTCAGAGTTTCCTCCTCACAACAATTGTCTGAATATAAAGGTGGATGATGTTTACTGAAAATGACTGGATAAAGTCATATGTTTTTATTTCTCGACTAAGAGTTCAGTGTGAATGAAACCAGTTCCACAACAAAACCACACCTTAACCCAAGTAAAAACTCCTGTCGGTTCAGTTTTACACCAGTTTCCAGGACATGGGTCAGCTTTAATCTGCAGGCTGTCGGCACGGCAACAACACCAGAACCAGAAGAACACAGAACCTGAACCAGGTGAAAACCAGTGAGTGAACAGAGTTTGTTTAGTTTGAGGTTAAATGTTTCTGTTAATGTTCCTCAGACTCATTCTGTAAGTATTGATCATGTTTAGTTTTGTTTTCAATATTTAAACAATATTAAATAAAGGTTTTCTAAATAAACATTAGGTGTTTTCTGGTTTTCATCGTTTTAATGTTTGAACTTAATATAAACTAATGACAAAAACATGAAGCTGTGTCATAATAATTTGGCTGAAGAAATATTTATCTACTATCTTTCGGCTGCGGTGCAGGCGATTATAAGATTTCTCCAGGCATGTCGATCTTGGGCAAGTGTGGCAATTTTGTCAGCTGGCAGTTAGTCTTTGTTGTACCCTAATATATGCTGTATGTAGGATAGATAAGAGGTACGAGGACGCCCAGGTCTCCTTTTGCCGTGTGGTGGTATATACAGTGCATATCTTGTGACAGACTCTTCCTCTGGGAGGCGCAAAATATGTCCAAGGAAACTCAGCTGTCGCTTCCTGATTAACAAGAGGCTCTGATTTGGTCATGGCGTAAATGTTTGTGTTTGATACATGGTCTGTACGTTTTATATTTAGCATTATCCTGTAGCAAGAGGTGGCAAATGCATTGATTTTGAATACCATATCTTGGGATAACACCCAAGTTTCACATCTGTACAGGAAAACTGTCACACAGGTGGTATGAAACAATTTAACTTTGGTTGGGATGGGTAGATGTGAACTTTTCCAGAATCCTTCAAGTTTCCAGAAAGCGCCCCATGCTAATGCCTTGCGTTTTTTTAGAACCCCTGTAGATCAAATGGCAAATGGCATCTTCAAATATTTATCAGTGCATTTTGTTACTGTGTATTTATTTAATGAAATCTTTCCAAATAATTGATGTGGTTGTTTCATAAAGTTCTAGAGTCAGTCTGATACAGCCAGAAATGTTCTCATGGTGCATTTGGAATTTAGTTAATTATGATAAATATCAGATCATTGGTTACTGATGTGACATTTAGACAGTCCTAGCTGAAATCAGACAGTTATTTGTGGTTTTAACTTGTTCACAGGCAACATAATTTAAAAAAAAAAGGTAGTGTTTTGTAGCATTAACTTTTCTTAACTGGACATGAGCCAGAATAATGAACAGCAGACAATTAATGCAACTAGAACATTCAGGATTGTTGTAAAAAATATATATATATATGGTGTAAGGATGCTGTCAAAATGTTTGTCTGCATAAGATTATTATTTTATTCTTTATTTCATTCATTTGTAAAATAAAAAAAATATTTAATAGAAATACAAACCTTCTCTGTACCAGAAAGAAAAGGAGCACAAAGAAAACTAGTCTTATTTTATTGGTCCTTTATCGCCAGAAATCAATTTACAAAAAATGCAAAGAAATGCATGCATATTGGTCTATACTTGTACCAAAACTAAATATTTGTAAACTCTTGAATGAGTTCAGTCGTATATAAAATGTATTGTGTAATGTGCACGCTTTTCTGTTTTATGCACACAAGTATTTTGACATCTTTCTTACCCCATATGAATTTTTTTGGTGAAATGTTTTGCTCAGTATCAAAGCACATACTCTGTCAAATTAAGCCCAACAACTGAGAGAGAACAAGATATATATATAAAAAAAAAGTCACTGAAAATGTTGCCTTCACAGAAAACATGCACAACCTCAACACGGAGGAAAATGAAGGAGGAGGAGCCGCAGGAGGAGGAGGAGCCGCAGGAGGAGGGTGGAGCTCATATGTCCCTGTGGTGGCGGCAGCAGTCGGTTTGTCGACTTTGTGTAAGTGCCCATAATGTCTGTTCTGAAAGGTGAAGTTAAATCCTCACATGATGTTAAAGATTCATCAAACACCTGCAGGAGTCTCTGAATTTTCACAATAGATTTGTTCGCAGCTTTAATTTTGACAGAACTGTTTGAACATTACTGGTAGAAATTAGGAGATACCAATTAACCAGTGTGAAGGATTATTAAGTAACTTTGAGTAAATTAGGTTTATGTTGAGGCTAAATGTTATCAAAATGTGCACATTTTTTTAAAGGTGTTATGACAATGTATTATTGATATTTCAAACTCTCACCAGCAGGGGGCAGTTTGGTTCTAGAACCATGAACACTATGTTTCCACAGACTGTATCACAACTAAATAAAATATAAAACTCATTGTTTCACATCTGTGTTATGGTAACATCAAGTTTTCTTCAAACTAAAACGCACAGATACTTATTTTAACAGTCGCACTCAATAACACATTGTCGTATAATGTTGAAGTGCTGCAACAGCTGATAGTTTACATTGTAGTTGTTAGCTTAGCTCTGTTAGCTTAGCTCTGTTTTTAGTCATAAAACAGCCACAGTAAAACCACCAATCACTTCTGTTTTCTGTTTGTTTGTGTCGTCAGCAGCTGAACTAAAGATCTGTTTGAATCCAACAAACCAGGTCAGAACTGTCACAGTTTAGTTTGAACCGTGGATCAACAAATGGCAGCTTAGCAAAGACAATAACATCCCATAATTAACTTAGACTCAAACTCACCCATATTGGAGAAACGCTGACATTTCATCATCAAACTCAGTTCTTTACCATTACAGCTGAGTCCAGTGGAGAAAAGATTTTATCTCCATCTCACTTTCTTTGACTCTTACTTTGTCTCTTAATGGTTCTCATCACATCTGATCACATTTTGTTGCTTGGGTTGAAGACCCCAAGGTGTTGGTTTTCCTCACTGTGGGAGAACAGAGTGACTCACTACTCCCTCTTGTGGTCACGTAAATTTTCTGGCACATTGGCGTCAATAATCTCTACAATCTAATGCACTGATGTCTTTGACAGAATTTCACAGCTCTTTATTCTAAACACTACAATGACCTTTTTAAGGTAAAGTAGGTTTTAAAATACATTAGACCTGTTAAGGAACGTGGTCATGGATGTAACCAATGATTCAGAGGCTTGAGTTCAACACACCAAACTTTTCCAGCTGTTGCAGTTGAAATAACATTTAACTCCTTTGAGCAACATTTTTGTGCAAAACCAGAGACGATTAGTTTTCAGGTTGTGGTTTCATGTGTTTTTTCTTTTTGTATGTAGACTGGGTGATCCGTGACATCAGGCAGAAGAATAATGAGCTTCAGATGAAGATCAGGAGAACCCAGCTGTACATTAAGAGAAGTCAAAAAATTGACCGATTTTATGATATGTACACACTGTTTCCTTCTGACTTGTTATACATTGAAGAAAAGCAGAATACAATTCATGACACAGTGCAAATAAACAAACGATACTTGCGAAGGTTCTCTCTGTTAGATGAGGTGGAGGATCTGTTAGTGGAGAGGCAGCACATCTTCTGCAGTAGATTCAAACCAAAATCCCTCCGGTTAGAGCTGGAGAAGCAGATCAAGTCCATGAATCTAATCAAAACCAACCGTTTAAATGAAGTGTTTGCAAAAGATACCCAGTGTGCTTCCTGTCTGACATACCTGTGGACCAGAGACAAAAGGAGGAATGGAGGCCTGATGTGGAAGCTTCTGAAAGACGCGAGGAAGGAGACTTACCAAGGTCTCCAGAGGAAAAAGGTTGAGGATGTACGTGAGTAGTTTCTGTGGGTTCAACAGTTACATGCCTCTGGGTTAATAAGAGAAGGTTTATTTTCACAGAAACCCAATGTGGAGGTTTCCTCTAAAGCTGTAGGTCTGTGAAATTTCAGAAAAAAAGAAAAAAAACTGCAACAAAATTTTAGAAGACATAAGGATGTGAATGACTAAACAAATACACAAAGATTGGAAAAGATGTGGGGAAAAAAAGAGAAAACATCCAAAGATGAAACAAGACAAAATGATCCAAAAGATGCGAAACAAAAAAGACTCGAAAGATGACAAAGGTGAAAACAGCACAACGTCACGACAAGATACAGTAACACAGGAACGATGTACAAGACAAAAATGAAATGAAAGATTAAACTAAATGAAAATGACCTAAAAGACGCAAGAAGATGAAAACAGATTAGAAGGAAAATGTCTCATAATGTTTGGAGTTCTGTTCTGACACTGAAAACTGATCTGATCAATTCGATTTGATCAAAGTTGATATTCGTTATTTTCATTTGATTTGATGCAAGAATGATTTCATAGTTTTTACATTATATTACGTGAGGTTTCATTTGCTTCGCACACAAACAATTTTTACAAATATCTGTCTTTTCTTTTTACTTTAACACTTTAAGGATGTGTCAGAACCTGGACTTTTCTCACTTTTTACTGCTGTGAAGAATTATTACTGTACTTTTACTGTTAGCAAAGAAACATCACCTTTTACAGTGGAGACTGCAGTTTGAACTGGACTCCACTGTAAAAGGAAACAGTCAAACTTAACCACCGCTGTAAAGGGACCAAACTAATATATGTGCATCAAATGTTTCTTGTGTGTCTGCAGTTAATTGGAGCGAAGGAAGAGTCAGGACAACCCAGTTCATCCTCAGGTGGATCCTAATGGAACTGATTATACTCTGCACTACATCACAGTTACAGTCCTGTTTTATTGAGTTAATTAAACTGTAGTCTAAAGCAAATGACTTTGTTTATAAAAGTAGTGATTTATAGACAGGTGTGCTAATGAAACTGTACATTAAAGTAAACAATAACAATAGGTGGTGGTGTTCTTTTACAAAAAAAAAAAAAGTTGCATTTAGAAGCTTTCTTTATAAAAACTGTGCTCTCACATATATAATTGAAAATTTCTTGTGGACATTTTGAGATAAATATTAGTATCTTGTGTTGGAATATTTTATATGACATGTATAAATTGTGCAAGAGGTGACAGGGATTCAGGGACTCAGTATTAGCTTTGTGATTTTTTTTTTTTTTTTTTTTTTTTGAGTGCTTCCGGTATGATAATTTCATGATGGTGTTTTTATTTCTTTGTGTTTTATACTCATGTGAATGTTGTACCAACTTGTACTCGTGTAAAGTGTCTCTCGGCATTTTGAAAAGTGCCACACAAATAAATTTTGTTTAATAAATTTTGTATCCTAAACTCCTAAAGACACTGTGGACACATACGGCACATCACCTTTATGCAGCATTATTTATAAGTGATTGTGATGGAATCTATTTACACACTTTATTGAACACTGCTGCCAGTATAAAGAGGTTCTGTGTACTAACATTAGTTTCAGAAGATGTGAAGTAAATCTGAGGAGATAATCTGTGCTTCTGTTTTTGATCAACAATATGATAATATTTGATCATAAGGGACTGATGTTATTATTGCAAATATATATTTAGGTCAAATAGACATATTTATAACTGCAAAGTACGCATGAGACTCCATATTCGTGTTTTAATGTGTTGACGTCTTTGGGATTTGTTTCACGTGTTTCTACTTTGCACCCTTAATGTAATGTGATAACCGCCCACATTATTTTTATACTAAGGGGCGGGGTTTACACGCACACAAATACACAGGGGCAGGGTTTATTCCTCGGTGGGCGGGGCCTCGTCTGCTCCTTCGCTCTGTTGTTGTCCAGATCGACACTAAAGGCTAACAGCTAACGGCTAACACAGAATCCGGACAAATGTCGATAAAACTCCGGGACACCGAGCGCAGCAAGCGCTAAGAACTGCGCACCTGTTAGCCGGACTCGAGTTTAGTACGGGTCGGCTCGGGTTGACCCTGGTTAGCTGTTCTGTTGCGGGCTTTATGCCTGTTCTGCGGGAGGTTAGCCGTTAGCTTGTTTGCACTGAGGGAGCTGTTAGCTGATACCCTGGAAGCTAGCGGTCTTAATAGAGAAGTCAGCTAACCGTTAGCCTTTAATTTATTCTTCTGACATATTTATCTTAATGATGGTAATTTATTTACCTCGGGTTTACATTATTTATTCCGTGTTACGTGTTTATTTCCGTGATGTGTGTCTGTGTTCAGGCAACAGAGCTAACGTTAGCTGTTAGCTGATGTCTTTGTCTGTGCTTCATGATGCTCCGTTAGCTCGGATTCAGTAGAACCATTACAGAGCGGTCGATCAGTATATTGATCACCTCTGATCAGTATCGGGTCCGTTTACAGTTTGTTTCATCATCTGTCTCCGGGCAGATTAAAGCTGTAGGTTCGACTGATATGCAGCTGTCAGCTCCCCCAGCTGTTTAGTGACCTTCATCTTCATCGCCATCATCTTCATCAGAACAGCTGCTCCACACTCACATCCGGGTCATCATGGCCTCTAGAGCAGCCAGAGTCTACCTGCTGCTGATCACAGGTAATTTTGCATCATCATGACACTCCACGATGATTGTCGCATCAGTATTTGTTTTGATTTACAGGCAGAGTGTAAGCTGAATAATCTATAATCTTATTCAGAGTTGTAAGTTATTCATATTAGACATAACAAAATGAAAACGATGTATAACAGGACAAAAATACATATTTAGTCACATTAGCCATTAAGACAATAAAATGAAGGCAATCTAATGTTCTCATGCAGTAAGATGAAAACATAGAGCAAGATGTTAGATGTGGTTTCAAACAGTCCATGGTCAGAATACAAAAAAAAAAAAAAACACTTCACATTTTTCCACATCCAGCAGTAGAACATTCAAAACTATTGATAAAAAAATCTGTTTAATATAACATATACAGGATATAAATCAAAAAGAGCTAAAGAGAAGATCTCAAATACTTTTCATTTCATTGCATTTTAGTTGATGTGACTAAACCCCAAAGGCCAAAGAAAAGCATATATTTATCATCATCAGAAGTGTCATGATATGACACTATATTACAATGTCAACAAATGAAATTAAACCATGTAAGATTCACTTTGACATTTAGTGGAATAGAAGTGTAATATATAAAGCTCAACAAAATACGAAATGGTACACAGTGAGGGACTGCATTAATAGTATAACTGTTTCTTCTAGGATGCGTTGCTGCTTCTCAGAGGAATGACAATGTCTACGTGTCAGGGATTTCAAACGGTGAGTTCTCAAACATACGTAGACACAAGTTTGAGTGTCATGTACTTTTACCATAAATTTTATTTTCATTAATTATCACATATGGGAGTCGTGATGCGTAGACCAATGTGTAGCACTAGAGTGGACTGGTGTGAAAATGTTCAACGCACCTTGACATAAGTGAATGCCATAAAGAAACAGTATTGAAGTTTACCAGTAGGTGTCTGCTGGAACGTAATGATACTGTCAGATCCAGTTTTATGATGATGCAGCAACTTGAGTCCACCTGAACTAATGAATAGAACCCCCAGAAGGGAAGACATATTGTTTCAAGAGGCAACACTGCTCAAAACACTGTTTCTGAACTGTGAGCTTCTTTATGTTGCTGGCCTTGGCTGTAAACTGCTTATGGCTCCTTTCTTATGCTTAGAACACTCATAATATTATGTTCATCATCATTTCATCATCATGCACTAGTGTAAAACAACTTGGCATACCCTGAATAATGACAGATGATGGTTCTGCTGCTTTAAATAAATGAAAAGCATTGAAGCTTCTGCTTTGCACCAGACCAGCAAAAGAAGAAACTGATGTTAATCTACAATACAGTGATTTTTCTACTTAAAATGTAGTTGTTTCATTCTCAGACAGTTATCTGCTATCAGAATGTCTAACCGAAGAGGAAAGAATATGTCCTAAAAGGCAGAAAGTTGGCCTGTGCATTGTGGTGTTGATTTGATGGAATTTAAAAACTTAAATGAGACAATTTTAGTCCAAGTCCAGAGGGTGTTAGAATATTTGCATCATGTCTGGAGTGCTACATGTTTAACTCCTCTAAAATACAGTACATCATACATATTATATTATTACATTATATTAAAATGTTTCCTCGTCAGCATGTGGAGATGTGGCCGAGCTCCTTCTAGCCTCCAGCGGTGTCATCACCAGCCCCGGTTGGCCGTTTCAGTATCCATCCAGACTGAACTGCAGCTGGAACATTAGAGCCAGACCTGGAGACACCATCACCATCAGGTACCACACTTTTTCCTATGGCTACAGCAACTTCTGTGCACTTATAAATGGAAAGAGTGAATGTTGATAGGTTTGTTTGAAGAAAAAACATGGAGTAAATAGAGCGTGGATGAAAATGACTCTAGACTCTGTAGAAACCCAGACGATTACTTTAATGTTAATAGTTTGTGTGAGAAAAATTTTAAATTGGAAAAATGTAATAAACCATGATATGGAGATTCTCTTCACTTTGAGCCAGAACTTTAGCTTTACCTCAAAAGGTTTTGGATTTACAACAGAGTTTGTAAAACTTCCTGTTATTGATTAATCTGTCTCTGCTAAAGGAAGATCTGAAGCTCCTTCCATTAGAGTTTAGAGAATTCATCCATCTCTCATCATGGCTAAGGCTCCGTTCATTTCAGCGCCGTCCGCCTCATGGTTCCCTTCCATCTGTCCAGTTTTCAGGACTTTGACCTTCAGGGTTCCCATCGCTGCTCCTCAGACTGGATGTCCATCAGCAGCTACAGGAGTCTGGACGGACTGAGGGTCTGTGGATCCTCCAGACCGCCTCCTTACATCTCCTCCCAGGATCACGTCTGGATCCACTTCCACTCTGATGACACTCTGACGGGGAAGGGCTTCAGACTGTCCTACGTCACAGGTCAGGACAGCACTGCACGGCATGATGGGAGGGAATGAGTTACGTAACTGCTGTTTACAGAGCAGACGGATGGGATGTAATCCTGGATTAAAGTCTGACGGGACATCTGAACACTGAAACAGAGGATTAATACAGACTGATGGAAACACAACCAATCAGTAATCAATACTGTGATGTGACTGTGGAAGATGCATCCTAAAATATTATTATGATGAAAACGGTCCCATCAATTAAATATGAGTAAATATTGATAAATGCTAAATCATTTTTAAGACATTTTAAGATTTTTTTTTCTTTTGGGTTCTTTTTTGGAAGTTGAAAAGACGCCTTTTTGTGGTTTTAAATTATTCACGAAATATGTGACAAAACAAAAATGCCTCTGATTTGGTCATCTACTGCCTTTTTTTTTTTTTTTTTGTTTAATTACTTTGAAATGAGTGCAGATGAGCTCATATTCACTGACAACATTTATTCATCTGTTCTCTGATGTAGAATCCATCTGTAACCCTTTCTTCAGTGTAGAACTGATCATTTTAACCTATTCTGTTCCTTCAGGGAGTCCAGAGGCGTCGAGCTGTGACGTGGACCAGTTCCACTGCTCCAATGGGAAGTGCATCCCGAAGCCGTGGCGTTGTAACTCCATGGATGAGTGTGGAGATAACTCCGACGAGGAGCTCTGTGTGGACTCGCTCATCTCCTTCCAGCCCTGTAGCTTCAACCAGTTCCCCTGTGTGTCCCGCTACACCCGGATCTACACCTGTTTACCACACAGCCTGCGTTGTGACGGCAGCATCGACTGCCAGGTAACACAGCGGTTCGACGCCCGTACCCAGATCCACTCCCAGTGGCTCATGCACTGTCAGGACCTCACTATTTACTCACACGTGTCTGTTGTTTTGTCTCAGGACTTGAGCGACGAGGTCGACTGTGACGTTCCCACCTGTGGAGAATGGCTCAGGAATTTCTATGGATCCTTCAGTTCTCCAAACTATCCAGACTTTTATCCCCCAGGAAGTAACTGCACCTGGTTAATTGACACCGGAGACCATCGCAAGGTAGACCAGACTTGTTGACGCCCCCTCATGCTGACGTGCTGCTGAAGCCTCCTTGTGTTCTATGAACATTCTGCAGGCTTCACACCTCCTGATGTTCTGTTCCTGACATTCCCCCATGTTCTAGATAGATGTTCTCTAGATCAGTGTTTCCCAACCAGTGTGCCGTGGAAAATGATCCAGTTTCACCTGATTGGTTCTGTAAGCCCACAGTGGGATCCAGATGCATAAACTGCACACACCAATGATCCAGACTGTAACAACAGTCTGCTTCTGTTAAAATAAAAATAACAGTGAACTGGTTCTGATGTGGTGGTTCTGTTGGTAAAGCCCCCTCAGTACTG
>JAPSES010090754.1:0-22092 GCA_029822895.1 Maxillicosta whitleyi | reverse complement strand
CTGCAGTACTGACCCATGGAAGGATCAGAACTATTGGTGCAGTTAAATCCACTGAATGTCTCCTGGAATCAGAACCAGAGGTCGTGATGTCAGATATTACATTTTTTTTTTTTTTTTGGCCAGGCAGTGTATTTTCAGATATTGGCCAATATGTGCATCAGCATGTAAGATGTGGCAGTGGTAGATATTTATCTGTTGTCTTACTTTGAAGGTTTTGCCATAATTTGCAGGTTTGAACCTGAATTATAGTAATATAAAGAGGAGCTGAAAGACATTAAATCAGTAAACACTTTCATATTTATTAGCCAAGAATTTTGGCAACGATGCATCCAAAGCATGCATGCCTGCATTATATTAATGGATATTCATTTTCATTAGACATGGTAAATCATTAACACATATACATATACAGTACATTTTTCTTTTGTTTTTGGGGGGTTAATTTTTATATTTTTATGTAAATTATATAGAATATAATGCCTTTGTTGTACATATGTGTAATGACAATAAAAATGCATTCTATTCTATATAACTTAAATAAGAACGAGAGAAAAATGTACTGTATATTGCAGTATGTCATTATAATTTGAATATATGAAATATAATGGTAGATAACAATAGTCATGGTTTAATTGCCCAATGTGAAGTACAGCTGATCAAAATCTATGTGACCCTTCTCAATACATAAAAACTACAAAACAATACAGTACAAGTAGAGATGGGAGTATTTACTGTCAATCTGTAACACAAGTGTCTAAAGTAAGGTCACTGAGGATGGCCTGTGAAGATGAATACCTGTAGAGTCCTTCCCACACAACACTCTTCTATCTCCTCTATCTTAATAATGTTATTTTTTGTTTATTTTTGGGGATCAGCTCATTCATTTAGTCCAGTAGAGGTTTGTTTTGACAGAACTGTATCCATCATGCAGCCGTCTTTGACATCCAAATGCACAACGTATCAGGATTATGCCATGTTTCACTGTTAACGTCATCAATGGGTTTTCAAGCCCTTATTTAAATAAATCTAAAATCTATGCATTTTTGTTCCCGTAATTTATTCCTGTTAAATGTTTATTTTCCCCAAAACTGCCAACTTCCAGATTTAGCCTTTAAAAACTGTTCATTTCTTAAGCCTTCACAGTCAAATTTGACCCAAGCATTAAATGAGATATGTTGATACCTGCACAAACCCTATAAATATAACGTTTCAGAGCAGGAAAAGCACATTTTTTTTTTAGTTTGACAAACTTTTTTGGGGAAAAACATCTACTATCACACAGTATCATGTCGTGTTTTACATAACACATAAAAACATAAAAATCATTATGATTTATATATAAAATTGACCTGAACCAGCTTCAGTGTCGAAAAATCTGTAGCACCTGTACAAAAGTATAACATTTAAAAATATTTTCATTTGTGTATTTTGGAGAAATTCAGGAAAAGTCATCAAATTTCAGGATAAAAGAATGATGATGGTATTTTTACTACTGTTGAATGTCAGAACGGGTCAAATTTGACCCGACTAGTATCTAAGGCTTAAACCTGGGCTGATCTGAAACTGTTTAAAATATTGACACTTGTAGTTATTAACTCTGACAGAGCAGTACTTTTGGATATTTTTCCAGCCCATGTGTCATAATAGTTCTTCTTGCAAAAACCCATTTCAACACACCCTATTATACACCTCATATTTGCAATAGCATCGTATATCTAAGATGTCAGTGCTTTGTTAACATACCTCGTTGCGCTGCCACCTGAAAACTGCTGTAATCACATGCTGCCACTGCTGCTGATTGTTCAAATAATCTGTAATTTATTACCACCACTCCCTACTCTCTGCTGTTTTAAGCCTCGTGCATCCTTTTAGGGAGTGACAAGCTTAGATGTGAAATATCTGTATATATTCTGCACTCACGCAGTAATCTGTTATACATCTGACCGACTGAAAACTGAATGATGAGATTGGACGTCTAACAGCCCCTCCCTACATGCACATGTTGGCATTACATAGCACTGAAGTATCACCACTTGATTTGAAGAGCTAAGCAGGTCTGGAGGCCTGCCAATGGGGAGCTCCGATTGCACTGTTGACATTGCGCGTTCTCATCCCTCACCTGCTATCTATTAGCTCTGTGCTGGTGATACTCGGCAACGCTGCATTGTTTCTCCACCACAGCTCTTTTTGCCCTGGGCCAGTTTCACCTCTACGGACCCTGAAAGGTTTAGCTAATGTTAGCACAGGGACCCCCGTATACAATGTCACTGGTATCATGGAAAAATCCAGTAAATGCAGTTGGGGTACCGCTGATGCAATATATAAAAAAAATAAAATCAGTACTCAGTAAAGACTTACTGCTACTTATCACGTAGAGTGGTGTTTAATTTAAATTCATATTTTTATATATTGTTTTTTTTAATGTTTTATTTATATTTATACAGTATATTCTGATTTGTTTTAGTCTATACTGCAAGACTGTCTTAAAAATGAAAATCAAACCTAAATTATTCATTATTATTATTATATTATTATTCATTATTATTATTCAATTATTAGTCCAATTGACAGAGGATTTTACTTTATGCTTCATATAAAATATTCCTTTACAGAGGTTTTAATTAAAGATTGGTTTAAGCCTAGATAATAGATAGCATATATATTATTATTATGTGTTGTTTTATAGTGTACTAAATTCATTTAAAAATTAGGTATGTTCTCTATCTTTAGTGGCTTGAGTAACTTTGCTTTTACTACAGTTAATACTGTTAAGTCACAGTTCAACTCAACTTTAATGTCACTACTTTAAGGTAGTTTAACTTAGTTTTCTATAAAACTCTGAATATAGTAAAACTCTGAATTCAGACAGAATGATTTAAAATGTACTACAAATATATGTTCCGTTCCAACATCAATTTCCTGTCCTCTTAATAACTAATAGTCACTTTTACACATAAAAAAGCAGATCAGTCAACTCCTAGTATGAACCAATAGCGATACATTCTGTGTCTTTGTTCCAATCGTGTGAGAGGCCAGAAAGGTCTCTGTTGTGAAACAGTGCCCAGCTTATACGTCCTATAATGTGATTATTTGCCTTCTTGTTCCTTTGTGTAGCACTGTAGTATCAATAACATGTGAATTATAAAGGCATTGTTCTGTGTTTTGGTCATGATGCGACACATATTTCAGATTTCAATATACAGCACCTCCTCAGAGAGATGTGTCATGGTAGTGTGTGTTACCCCCCCGAGGACATGCAGGTATAAGTTTACACACAAAGACACTCATACATACACACATTTATTGTATGCACATATAGACTATACTTCCATGCCACACCACATACATGCACACAGACACACCATTTGTCTCCCGCTCTTTCTTGTGGTTTAAAATAAAAGTGAATCAGATTCATTAAACTTAGAACAAACAGCATAGAAACCTTTCCTGACAAGTTATACTGAACCCCTACAGGTAAGCTAAGAAATTGAAAGTGTTAAAGAAACACATTTCCGTAAATTATTACTGTCATTAGAATTGCTTTACAAAGGCAAATTAAGTTAATAAGATGTAAGTTTCATGAACAAGAGTAATGAATAACACAGTAATGTTTATATTGTATTTTTTTTTTTTTTTTTTAGAATTGCCACAATTTAACACTTTCCACATAAATGTCAAATGCTTTGGCTTTGGAATAGATTTGTGGAGATATCTGGGATATTTAGGTCATGGGCGAAGGAGTTGATATGAAGTTTGTCTTTGACTTTACCTTGTGATTTGGAGGAGATTAAGAGCAAAAAGTTTCACACGAGTAGAGAAAAAAAGATTTGCACCAGGAACAGAACCTTTTAGTTGCTTGCCAAATTCAGGAGAGATGGCAAAAGATTTTGTTTGGGACTCAGCTGATAAGGCAGTTTATTTAATGAAGTGTAAGAAGAGTTTTGACCTTTGCAGTGTTTGTGATGCTTCGATAACCTATAATTGAGAAATCAATCTCTACAGAACATGAGGGAGATCACTTTCCCTTTACTGCCAAAATTTGGCCTAGTAATCCAAAAACTACCCTTGGGAGGTAGTTGAGAAACAGTTTTCTATATTTTTTGTAAACCAATCCTTCTACAAAGTGTATTTTATTTTATTATCATTCAAGTATTACATCAGCGATAAGCTATCTTTTATCATTCCCTCAGGGAAGTTTTGCTTCATGCACTGACACTGGCCAAAATGCAACTGTACAACATGATACAACTACAGTTCAGTACTATATGAGGACACGATAAGACAAAAGATACAGCCAGCACACTACATCAGGATATACTAATAAAATATAGGCCAAATAATAATAAACAAAAAAGATATCTTAAAACCCTTGGGATAGACTCAGCCCAAACCCTGAGCTGTTTGTTTCTTGTGTAATGTTGTAGATGTAGAGGAGATGTAACTGATCAGTTTTTTTTGCATTTGCAGATAATATTCATATTGTAAATGTCTCCTAATTACCTATCACTTCAATATCAACATTAGACCAATCCTGTCTCTTCTGTACAGTCAGTTGCATCAGCAGTGGTTTGCTGTTGTTTCTCACTCAAAACCTGAGGTCAAGCCAAAGCTGAAAGGGGGATTAGCTTGCGTGTTGTGCAAGCCACAGCAAAGATCCCTCCACTGTCTCTCCTTTAATGCTTATTAAGTGTCCCTGTCTCCCGTCAGCTCCTCCTATAGCACTCGCACACATTATGTACTTTGCATGTAGATGTACTTTGCATATGTGTGCTGTAGACACATCATCTGGGCTGTTTTCCTTTTTACTACTAGCAGCAACAAGTTGAGTAAAATAACAGTAATATTCATTTGTATGTGATGTAACTAAAACAACACATTAATGAAAACAATCAAAATGCACATACAGTGTCATACATACCACAAAGTGCTCCATACAATGGTCCTCTGTATATATCTTTTATTCATCAGTCACATCATGTCAGTCTTAAAACAGCCTGTTCTTGTGTCCAGCTTTATAATGCAAAGTGAAACCTACTTTTAAAATGGTATAGATTCAAAGCCATCACTTCCCAAACTTCATTGCTGTGACTTCCTTGTGAGGTCCAGGTGGTAGAAGAGTAATCCAGCCTTGTGAGGAGAGAGAGTGCGAGCGTCGTATGGTGTCTGGACAGCATCCTTGGGACTGGCGGCTCTGCACGGCAGGTCCAGACAGACCTAGTGAGGGGATTTGGTCACGCAGGAGTGGGAAACTGGGGCACACTGGGATCTGTGGCCATCCGAGACTTGGTTTTACTGAGTTAGCTGGGGCCGACCCAGCAACGGTTGTTGCTACGTCCCATTGGTCCAGCTGCAACTGGTGGTGTGCAGATATTGGGTGTCAGCTGTTGTGCTGGCAGCTGTCAGTCAGACACCACCTGCTTTTGCGCTGGATTGGCTTCTAGACTGACTGTGTGGCAGGTCTTTGGACTATGTGTGTGTGTTTGGGTGTAGGTTATGTCAGCATCATCCATGTGGATAATTTTTTTTTTTTTTTTTTTTTGCATTTTTTAAACCTCCATGGATTAGGAGAACCATCATGTACATGTGGAACAGATACTTGGAGTGAGTACAACTCTTTTGGCATCAATACTTTCAGTTTTGTGTTTTATATGGATGAAAATAATGCATTTTATCTTGAAGAGGTTGAAATTTGACTGCTTCTTGGTGAAGTAGTCCGTATGTGCTCTTATGACTGCCCTACTGCGGGAAAATATGAAAGGGTGGAGTGAAGGACGCCTTACACCCAGATACGACCTGGATAAGATTTGTTATCGTGTCAATTAATTGTGTTATATAATTTTGTTACAAACAATTTTGTTATTTTTTTTACCACTAGTATAGTATAAGCCTAATAATAGTTCATATGCTACTCTTAAGAAGATCAGTTTATCACAGAAATCAATTAATAACAATCTCACCTCTGTTTGGGCCTGACCACAGCCAAGTTATACAAGATGCATATATTAAAAAAAATCTAGGCATGAGCCAGCCCTGTGCCTTTATGACATAGTTTAAGAACATTACTAAATTTGTCCGTAAACACTATAGAAGAATAGAAACTCTCCAATCTTGTTGTACATTCAGTATAATGACAGTGAAGGGCATTGGATTGTGTTGTATTCTAAAATATCATAGTTCGTGGTTTTAAGACATGTTCTCTCACATGACACTTAATAATTTTTCAAGAAATAAAATGGCATCAGATGAAATTTTGACATTTTAAAAGATAAGTAGGCTTTTAGTCTATGTAAACAAACACAACACTGGACAGATTTCACATTAATAATTCAGATTAAGCCACAGTTTGTTTGTAATGACCCGTGTTTCCAATAGCAGTACCTCAAGATGAAGGAGGTGCATTGAGAAAATGTCATTAAAATAGCATGAGTCACATACCAAAGGGTGAAAAATGATGTGAAAATAGTTCTGAAATTGAGGTTTCTGTTGGTTTCATCCATCATTTTGTATACAGGACTGGAGATGCTTTTGAGTATGATACAAAATGACCTCTATGATATCTGTGACTGGCCTATGTTGAATATATCTCATGAATCAAGTAGAATGTTTGCATACTGTTGGAAAAATGGCATATAATTGCACAGGAAAAAAAAAAAAGTTTATCATGGCTTGTATGTTGTATGATATGTTTTGTGTTTATTTTAAAACAGTAGTTCAGCAGGTGCTACAGACACCCCCCTTCCCCTTATTACCTTGCCATAGCTGATTGCTTGTAATGCCTGAGTGCGTATGGCTGAAGGCGTGCGCTGGTGTCAGTTAGAATGCCCTCTTAATGGGGGCAGCAATCAGGCAGCCGTCGCCACTGAGCCAAAGGAAAACACGCTGGAAACATGCAGCATGTCAGAGGCTCATTAAGGAGCCGAGCAGCGTTTATAACACTGCTGAGAGGAACAGTAAATCACTGTGCTCCCCTAGAGCGCTGAGTGGAGGGAGTCCTGCCCTGTTAAAAGCACTGGTCAATGGTACACACACACACACACACACACACACACCTCTCACTGTGTGTGTGTGTGTGTGTGTGTGTGTGTACTCTGCAGTCGAGGCAGCAGACGCCCCTTGCTCTTATGTCAAAAGGTGTCTTAAAGTATTAAAAATCTAAAGGTCAGAGCATTGAGATTATGAATGTTTTATAATGTAGTAAAATACTTCTACAAAATGTTGTCCTCTGTAGGGGATAAGGGTTTCCCAGCTTAACTTAAAAAAAAAAAAACAACCAAAAAACAATCAAAAACAATGTCCACTTCAAAAGAACATGCCATAAAAAATTAAATATGTTTCTGAAAAACAGACAATTATTTAATGTAAAAAAGTCAAATCTTTCTATATGAATCTTCACTATGATCACTGCACATTAAGGTTTGTGTTTTTACTTTCAATTTTATGCTTTCACATGAACTTCACTGTGAAATATAGCACTTTACATTTATTTTAAACTTATACATGAACATAGGCCTGTTTTCTTTTTGATGCTGCACTGTAATGTTGATGTAGTCTGTAATAGTCTGTAAAGCATCTAAAAATAGCTCAGATTGACAAATTGCAGTAATAAAGTGTTCCTTCCCATGTTTGACAGAGGTAAAACCAGAATATGACATACCATACTACTATAAATACTTGTGCTTAACATTATATTTTTGTACTTTTGCTTACTTAAAATTTTAACATCTTCTAACAAAGTATTTATATTTATACTTTTGCATTGGATTTGAGTGTTTCTTTGACCTCTGGAAATGAAACCAATTAAATTAGTCCCGGGAGGCAGACCTGGCATTAAAATGTGAAAGAGGGAATAAAAAACCCAACTCATTATTGTGGTGAAAGCATTCAGTCTGCATACAGTCTTCCATCTGATTGTTGTCCGTCACGTCTTTTATTAGAAGCATTACAGCAGAAAATGCGTTGTATACAGTCGAACCAAAAAGCGTGAAGGCATCAATTCTTCAGACTTTAGTTCTTGATTAACTCTTCCAATTAGAGACCCATCAGTAGAGTGGGGCCCTGATATGAACCAAATGGAATAGCAGACACACTGGCTGACTGAATTGTGTCATTGTAAGGTTGATAATGGCAGCCTTCTTACACACATTAAATGCAAGTCAGGGGGGCCCTTGAGGCCCCTGGCGGCCTGTTTTTGCATGAAGTAAAATGCCTCCCATTCAATAGGGCATGGGCAGCACCGTTAAACATTTATGGAGGTTGTTTAAACAGCCGTTAACTGCAGATTAAGTGAGATCTGCGCTCCTGGCTCTGAAGAATCTGCCGTCCACATCCTGCACGCACACACAAACACACATGACAAAAACAGTCCCTCACACAACTATAATATGTACATGCATAAGCATACACACAGTTAGCTGAAAAACAAGCTTCTGTGTGTGTCTTTGAACACTTAGACACACACACACACACACGCACACACATGTCATTCACATGATGCCTTGCACCCCGCATTCCTGGTAGGCATTGCTGCTGTCATGCATACAATGGCGAAATAAGGCCATTGTGGGGAAAAAAAACAAAATGTAGCTGGGGGGAGGGGGGATATTCTAAGAAAAGCCCAGAAACCCAGAAAAAAGACATTTTCAAGAAACAAAAGAAATTCTAAAATCTTCTGGGATTTAGTTGTACATTATGAAAAAGAACTCTGACATGAAATTTAGAAATGTATGAAACATGTATGTTTTAAACAAATATTTACTTAAATCTTACCTATAATCCAATCCTAAACTACAATGGAATTACTAAAGGGAGACTGAACCTACATTCTGTTTTAGAATATAGTAGTGTATTTAGTATACAGTATATATAGTCCTTTTTTGTTTGCCTTCCTGCTGAAGGTTTGAAGCTGAAAGGCATTGAAGTGTTTTTTTTTAATCTATACATGACTGCCATGAGAATAAAGGTATTTTAATGCATAAAGAGAGTTTTTTTTTTTTTTTTTTTTTGCAGTTTTCTTCCTGTTTTTCATCTACTTTATGAATCTCTTTTTTCAAAGAGCACCTTGAACAAACTCTTATTTGGTTTCTAGAAGCATTCCTTCCCATGCTGAATATAGTATGTTGCTCTTTGAAAAAGGAATAAAGACTATTTTATGGTTATTTTGATAATGAACAACTAAATGAAAATCTAGTGATTTATTTATTTTTTATACCTTACTCATTGTCAGAAGATCCCATCCCTCATTGGTGCACTAGGTGACATGATTTTCTTTTGCAAACACTACATTTTAACAAAACACTTTTGAAGCCTGATAATTTAATCAGACTTAAGATTTTTCCATTAATTTCATTGCAAGTTAAGATAAATCCACATCCTCATACCTGAACAATAGAATCGGATGTCTACCTATCCCTCTCAAAATGACATATAATTTGATACAAAAAGGTTCATAGTGTCTATGTTCTTATAGTTTAGTTAGTTTGAATCAGACACATAATCAGTTACTCATACCTGACATGTTTTGGCGGTAAACTTCCGTCTTTGTCAGAGGTGTCACATGGTGTGTGACGTGTTTTAAGATGACTGATGGTCAGGTATGAGTAACTGATTACATGTCTGAAACAAAAGAAAACTTAAGTAAAACATATAATTTGCTGACACAAAATACCACTAATGGAAAAAAAAAGTTTGTAACTATTGCATTTAGATGTGACAACGTCATGATGAATGTTTGATTAGGTTTAGCTCTAAAATAGCTTGGTTCATTTTGTCACATCTGTCCCCAACAGCGCGGTATCATAGTGGTTTGCGTGACTTGGCCTGGAGTCTTTCTACGTTGACTTTATCTTTTCTGTCTACATTGCCCATGCTTCCTTTGGGTTCTCCAGTTTCCCCCATGATTAAAAACAGGTACAGGTTACTTCTTCTGATGGTGTCTGGAATTGGTCCTTGAGTGCCTTCAATGGCAGCTCACTACTCCTAATGTGTGCTATGTGCTAATGCTAGGTACTGTGTGTACATTAGAATGAGTGACCTTAAACCTTTTAACTGCCTTCTACAATTTCTTGGGTGAAGTTGGCAGGCTCTACAACAGTGTTTTTCAACCTTGGGGTCGGGACCCCACGTGGGGTCACTTGAAATTCAAATGGGGCCGCCTGAAATTTCTAGTAATTGATAAAAATAAAAACTTACTAATAAAAAATATATGGTGAGTTGAGAGCGATGATCCCAATCCATAAAAGACAAACTGTGAAGCTGAAACTGAAACATTGTGGTACTGTTTATGTCACATGTTCATAGTTTATTTATTGTTTGTTCAGCATTAATTGTCTTCCTTGTAAATACAAACTGGACTGACTGTTGATATCCTGACCAATGAAAATAAAATTCCCTCTTTGTGCTTTAATCTGAACCTGGCTTTTCTGTCTCCATCCATGATAATATACATTATATAGACCAAATGTCATCTAAAATGGAAGTTTATTTGCAAAATAGTATAGCAAACTATTACATGATCAAAAACAAATCAATTTTAGCAACAAAAAAAAAGTGTTACTTTTGAATGCCTGGGGTCACTAGAAATTTTTTGATGTTAAAATAGGGTCATGAGCTGAAAAAGATTGGGAATCACTGCTCTACAATCTCAGGATATAATCATATAATCATTCAGTTGTCTGAAAACACAGAAAATAAGTCAATGTCATTGTAGAGTTTTAGTGCATACAGGTTAGCAGAGTGGGCTACATGGAGTCATAACAGGCTGAACAGTGACTGCAGTGCGAAACAAGACTTAACCTTGTTGCCTTTGACATTCACAGGTCCATGTTCTGCATTATATTAACTGTGCAGTCCTGAGAACAGTGTTACTCATTAAAAACAAGTTGGAAATGAAAAATTGTATTGACGAACTTATGACAGACTGTTAGTAACTTGTCTGCAACCCATATTGCTTTGGGTTAAATACCGATGTTTGACAATTGAGTCTTTTGTGTTCATCTGATGAATCCATTAGATATTAAAATAATGTATGGATTAAATGATTCATCATATTATCATTAGTTGCAGCTTTAATGTACTTTATAGATACAGGAAGCCCCCATTGTCTGACTAACATCAATGCAAACCAAGAAGTATATGCTTTTATAGATGAGTACGTCACATAACTGTGAACTATGACTATGACCTGAGGAAGGAGGTGAAGCTGACTATATGGACTAGATCCTAGTGGTTTTGTAGACAGAAGTGTAGCATGCTCAGTAGTAGAGATAGAGATATTGATCTTATACATCAAAATTGGGAAAATATTTGGATTGGAACTGTTAATTTTAGTGTTGTACATCTAGTGGATAAAAATAATAAAATGTGTACTCACGTATTGTAACTACGAATCGAAAATATTTCCGTTTAATTCAACTTTCAACCTTGACTCCACTTCATCTACGAAACAAATATTGTGCTAAGCTGTTGTGCTTACTCCACTACATTTTTTCAACAGCTTTAGTTAGCTCTCCTTTTCAGATTACAACTTTTCATCCTTTTCCTGCCCATTCAGAAAAACACTAATTTGTATGAGTTGAAAACATTATTTTCCTTCTTAAGTTAAAATTTGGCAAAACCTACTTGGATTTGTTGGAAAGTGCTTTGTCACAAAAACTGAAAACAGATCTGTTTTTCTGAGCTCATGAAAAGTTAGCTTTTAGAAATGCATAGTTTTCATAGGATGATGATAATACAAGCATGATGATCTTATAGCATGTACATCAGTAGTATAAAACCCAAAACATCATATAAAACAGTCGTTCATACTTCATCACTTCATACTTGGAATACAGTGTGCTTATTCTCTCAAAATGCGTTTGAATCCCTGAATCAATATTTTGTGTGCCAGCACTTCTTTAACTTGAGGAATCTGAGTACTTCTTCTCTGTGGGGTTTCGTTTGAGGTTTATTTTTTGTCAGATTTAGACAACACAGACCATAAGGGAGATTTGGGGCCGATTTAATCTCAATATTAGGTCAGTTATTCATCAGCTTCTCAGTGTTAATTCTATAAAGGTCAGTGCTCATTTGTTCTTGATCGTATGTTTCTTATGCCCCGGTGCCCTGAAACAGCGGGTGAATCAATTACCATGTCCTGTTTTTCACTCGCCCTTTCCTGTTTAATCTGGCCCTAAAAACCACTGTCTGAGAGGACGAGACTTGGCACTCCATAAAGGACGGCTGGGCTAGATTATGTTGGCTAGGTCTTCCCCTTGTCTTGTTTTCACTCCAGACAGAAACGTGATGTAAGGTTGAAGTTTACGCTTGGAGCTGGAGTGCCGGACGCTCGCTCTGGCTAATATGGAGTTAGCCTCCTTTCGCCGCTCTGTAATTAGCAGTCGAAGGCGGGTCGGAAGACGGACTGTATGCCGAGAGGAAACGCCATCAGGTCATGAGGCTGGTGGTGGGTCACTGTCAGGGTCAGTGACTTGTTAATGAGGCGCGGATGTTTTGACTGCACTGATGAGTTGGGTGGAAAGTATTGTAGGTGGGGTGATTTGGCCTCGACACAGGAACAAAAAAAATTCACACTAAACCAGCTTAAGCACAAATCAAAATTCAGAATCAACCGCTAAATCCTTGAAATATTGACGTAGCCTGTATTTTGATAGTGTTTATGTTTGGTACATCTGTGGTTTTTCACAGGTTTTGTACTCGTGGTGGTCTGTTTTCATTCTCTCAGCCAGTATTTGAGATATGGTAATAAGCTCACACAGCTGAATTGGCAGCGCTCACAGTTGGCTCGTTGTTGTTTTGGTGTTTCGTGTGGGACGGGGCCGGGGTGCCTGCCGAGGGGCTGGTGTGGACAGCTGGCCCGTCTGATCCCTCTAGTCTGCTCTTAAATTGGTTTTAGCGGCAGCACTAATAAAGCTGATTATCTGTGTGGCTCAAGGCCCTACTAACCCTGTGACACTTCGGCAGCTGGTGGGACCGGGAGCTCCAGATCCATCCACACCACAGTTTATATAGTTTGGACATTTTGTAGTTTCATTTCAGTTAAGCTCTTAATTTTTTCAACTTTAGTGTTGCATAAGTACATGAGGACTTTTTGTGAATTTGTTTTGTTTAGATTTGTTCTTCAGATATAATAAGGAAACTTTAAAAAGGTAGAAGTAGTAGATGACATTAAGCTTTTTTTTTTTTTTTTTTTCGTAAATATCCTATATACTCCTGACACCCAGCATTTTTTGTCCTCTGTAGTGGACAACAGTTTCACAGCTTTACTTAAAAAGATGTATCTGAACAAACTGTTACATCATGCTGTTTCCAAAATAAAAATAGCCTAAACTTTTGCTATTATTATTTTACCTTTATTATTAGGATATTTCTCAAAAACCCATTTATCCTTGTGTATCATTCTCCATCCTATTTATTCTGTACTTATTACTGCACTGTTCATTAGGGGTGTGACTCGTCCAATGTCAGTGATTCTTAATTTATCTTATGTGCATGTCTACTATCATTAATTAACACGAATAAAAATCAGAACTCCCTTTTATTTAGAAAATTAAGTCAGAAAAATCAGACTTTGAAACCATGTATAATATGAGCAGCTACTGCTTTTCAGTATCAATATCTGCAGCATACCCTTCAGTACATAAATATAAAATTTATCATAAAAAATGGAATATTCACACCTCTACATGTAAAAACATTACGTGGTGAGGTGTGAATATTCACTGGACTCGTATATCTTTGAATAGGGAAATTTCCACACTTCTATTTTTCATTGTAGTTTGTATGATTTTTTTTTTTTTTTAAAGTTGACAAAGTTGTGTTTCACTTCTTGTTTTACCCCGATCTACACGGCAAGAAAGTAACATATCAGTAATTGGAATATCTTTGAACCTGACATGTTGTTTCCAGACCATTCAATATCTGTTTCTCTTTTCTGTTCTATTCTATTCTATTCTGTTCTGTTCTGTTCTGTTCTATTTTGTTCTGTTCTGTTTTACTCTGTTATGTTCTGTTTTATTCTGTTATGTTCTGTTTTATTCTATTCTATTCTATTCTATCAGCTATGTGCTGGCTTTTGCTGTTTTGTCTCCTGTCCAACCGTGTTGTTCTATGATGCTGGAGCAGATCTAGTGTTTTTCCAGTAAATTACCCGAATCCTCTGCTGTCAAGGAGTCCGTGAAACTAAGCATCATTACAAGTGTCATTTTCCAGTCTTTTGGGCATCAAGGAGATATATCTCCAATGGTTCTGGTGGATTATTTAGACAGCTGCAGTTCTTGGAACCTTGATAAAAAAAAAAAATACACTGCTGACTGAAATGAAAACACAAAGATGTGACTGTTAAAGTAAACTGTTGACTGTTTTCAGATGTGGCTCTGAGGCGTAAAACTCTTTTCAGCAACTGGACAGTGATGTGAACAAATTAATATTACTTAATATTACAAAGGAGATGCTGGAGTGGTGACTTTACTTCTGGCATCACTAAGTTAAACTGCAGCTGAGTCAAAGTGCTCTGCGGTAGCAAAAAGTAGTGATAACACAACTGAACACTACGTCAGCAACTACACCATCAGGCTAATGGTGAAATCCAGGTGACGGGTGATTATTATAATAATAATAAGCTCAACCGCATGGTGTGTTCTACATCTCTGTTGCTTATTGACAGCTCCTACAGTACACATTATTTCATATTTTGTGACGTGAGTTTAGTTGTGAAACTCAGTGTGCAGTTTTATAACATTGTGATAAGACACGTGGAGCTGTGGTTTTACAGAACCGTGGCTCTAGTGCATTATCGTTTTTTTTTGTTTTTTGTTTTACTTTTTAAAGCAATCTTATAATCATTCAAGTCACAGTCTGGTATTTTTAGAGAACACCACCACACCACGACAGCCCCTTCCTCCTCTGCTTTTGTCTACTCAGTCACTTCTGATTGCCAGCTAACTCTGGTCCTCGTTCTTTCCCCTCGTTCAGTATGGGCTTCCCTTTCTCCTCCTCCTCCTTCTTATACAGTTGACATTCTATAGGCAGCTCCTGCTTAACCCTCGCCTCCACCAAACCCCAAATCATCACCCTGCCTCATGCCCACAGCAGTCGCCTGTTCCCATTTTCCCCTTTCCTCACTCACCCATAAGATGCCAGCTTTATGTTCATATTGATTAGTGTGTGATGTTTGTGCAGGGGGCAATTGGGGACAAGAACCCAGCTTGGAGGTTATTTTAGTCAGCTGGAGTCGTATTATACTTAAGAACAATATTCATAGGGAACATTCCCAAACAACTCGATTAGTGTGAAAATCCAGATTATGGCAATAGTTAGATTAAGGCTTTAAAATTTCTCACAGTGACTGGGACAGTGTTGTTTTTGGTACCAGTAGGGGTACACTGAGGACGGAAAGGACATTATAATAATCACACTGAGGGATGAAGCCTCAACGAATAACCTGAAAATGATCATTCTTTGGCTTTTCATTACATAAAGCCATTTTGATGGTCCTCTTCAACAGACAGTGTGTGAGTCAATAGCCCCTTTTACACAGCACATCTGTTATGAGAATATTTCATCTTTATTCCATCATGATGTCTGTGTAGATGAAATGGTGGCATGATTTGGTCCCACCTTTATTACAGCTCTGTAATAAAGGTGGATTCCAGATTCTGAAACACTACGTAAAAAGGAACGCCTCTTGTTCTGCAACCAAGATGTGATGTTTTGATGACTTACTGGGTATGCAACCCCTGCGCTCTGTTGATTTAAAAATGAGAGTGGGCCGTGTACAGTGAACAAACATATCAACGTGACCAGAAAGATGTCAAACTGTGGAGATGCTGAGATCTGCGAGCTGTTGTCACCTCAGGCTGAGAACTCTGCCAATATTTTTGGAATGGTGAAAGACTGGCTGACTCTGGAGAGGTTAGCAACACTGCTATGCTCAGGGTATTTCCGAGGTGTAAGTTATACATCACACTACGCGCTGTGCTCTGTCACCGCCCCGTTGATTCCAGAACGCACTGTGTAAAAGTCCATCCTATCTCACCTGTGTTACATCTCACCTTTTTTCTGTGATCTCTGTAAAAGTGGGTAAAGTTTCTGCAGCATGTTACTGCAATTGGTATTTCGGATAATGGTAGTTTCATCATCTGTCTTTTCTTGTCTTTACTGACAAGGTGTCCTACCTGGCGAGTGCATTTTATGTGTTTATATGGAGTATGTAGCTGTGCTATGCAAGTCTACATCCACACTAATACCTTCTTGTTCTAAAATGAAAATGTTCTTTTATAACTTTCACAATAGTTCCTTGTTTGTTCAAACATGTGTCTAATGAATATTCAATGATTCAGGGTGCTGCCACAAACAGATCACCTGCAGCATGGTTTTTAATAAGAACCATACAGAAATGCACGAGGATTTCCATGCTCTCAAATAACTTATATAAATAAAGTTTTCTCTGTTTTCATGGTCCAGTTTGTCCTGATGTGACCTCCAAGATTTTACTTTATACCTTCAGACCACTATCAAGATTCTTTTCTAACCACTAATTCAATAACTGATGATATTTTCCTGCAAAAATAGTATTCTTTGTTAGATTTCAGAGGATTTTTAATGACCTGAAAGCACATGATGAATCTTAGTGTATTTATAGGTCAGTGGTTGATGATATGAACGGTAATGAATAGCGTTAGAGTAGTCTCAGACCTCTCTAAAGTTTGTAAAGGTCAGAGATTGTGTAAGCAATTTACTAAGCTTGCTAAAATTCTTAATAAAAAATTATGGATTAATGACTCTATTTAGGTATCAACAGAGAATGTGCGATCCTTGTATAGTCCTGTTTGTATGGCTTACACCCCTGGGAAGAGTGTTTTCTCAGTGAATGGGTGTCTTTGAGTAACTATCCCTGCTCCCATGAGCATTGCCATTTCTCTGGTTTCACTCGCTCAGAGCAGTTGATTTGGCTGGGGGCCCGGGGCTTCCTATAGGCCTTAAACCCAACAAAGCTTTTATGACAGAGGCAGTTTCAGTTGCTGCAAAAGAGAAAGACGGCAAATCACAGCACAAAATTATTCCTCCTGCATAGATCCATGAGCAGAGGAAGGCCTTTGTGTGCTTGTTATAGATCCATTGTAAACATGAGTTCAGTTTTAGTCAGAAGGCTTTTTATTGGAAGAACAAAGACATGACTTTTGACTGTTCATGTTAGATCTTACATGTTCTAACATGCTTTTTTTTTTTTTTACTTCAGCATAAAATCTATAGAAGTAATCACAGGGCATGTCCTCGGTGCCTGCTTCTAAAGGTATTCTGGAACAGATTCAGTGCATGTTGACTGGATTATATCTCCCATCTGGCCGGGGAATGAACTGGGATACCCCAGAAGGACGGTAGAAGTAGGGGGGCTGAGCATCTGAGCTACCATAGCCTTCTGCCATGGTGACCTGAACCTGGATAAGCAACAGGAAACTGATAAGGATGCTTCAATGTGAAAAGAAAGAACAGATTTTTGGCTTTGTTAGACTGTCTTCTCATTGAAATGAGGGTCTGTAGGTGACTTTACAGATGCAAAATGTATTATTTAACTTTGGGAAAGTACTAAATAACACTACACAGGAGCAAAACATGAGATTACATAACCTTCTTAGCATGAAAAATACTGCTCTCTCTCTCATGTGGTGCTGATAGGCTTTGGCAGAAATACTGCCGGGACTGCAACAGAACAGCCCCAGTGATGAAGGAGAAGTGACTGTTAGCAAAGCATTTATTCATCAGTTTAACGAAGTACATAAGTCCTAGTTGGACAAGACGTAATATTTCACTCACTAATTTACATAACGCTGTTTAACAGTGAATTTTATTACAGTAGCCATACGGAACGTCAAGTGTACTATATATTCATCACTTTTAATGTAGTGTGTGTTTGTTTAATTTATCAGGAACAAAAGCTCCCAACTTATTAAATATTTTAGTACCTTGCAGTAGTTGTTGTTGCTTCTCTGAAATTTTTTTTTTTTTTTTTTTTTTTTAAGGAAAATGCTGGCTGTTTTGGACATCAGTAGTCTGTAATAACACAGCTCAGTTAATATTGAAAATTTGCATCCAATTCAATCCAATGTCAATTCCCTTTTTTTTCCTGTTTTTTTTAAATTTCTGTTTAGCTCTTTTCTTATTTTACTTCTTATTGCATTTGTAGTTTTTAGTCATTTTATTTTCTTTTATATTCTTATTTTTTGTAGTTATGGTGTTTTGTTAGGGTTAACCCTAACCCTAACCTTTTCATGCATGAATTATGAGAACCTTAGTCAAGATAATTTTTCCCTGAGTGTTTTTATACCTCTTTAGGCACAAAAAAAGCAATGCAATTGAAAAATTTTTTTGAACTTATTTTTCATGGAGTTAAAAATGTCCAATCAGCTTTACACCATGTGTTTGAAATATTTAGAACCCATCATCAGAAAGTGATATATGGTGTGAAGACTATGAAATAAAAACGTTTATCATGCAGCTAATCTGATTTTTTTGTTCACATTTTAACATACTTTAATATTAGTTATTACTCACTTCATGGAGATAATATGAAAAATTACTTTTTCATTAAGAAAAGTGTTAATTGCAGTCTAATAACTAGTTATTGATTTACACTTAAACATATTATTGCAGAACAGGTTGAACAAGAACAGCAAAGTTACAGTAATGGTCTGAATTGCAGTGGATGGGATGGTGCATAAGTGTCCACTGTGTTGGCTGATGGGCACATAAAACAACAAAACCCATGAATATACAAGAGAACAAACTGTCCACTGTAGTGACCCATATACACAAAAGGGTTAATATTGTTGCATTAACTGGGGTAGTACTTGTAATTTCATTGTATACACAATGTCAATAAAGGCCATTCTATTTTGTTGTATTCTACTCTAGTCTTGTCTAGGGCTACAACGATTAGTCGACAACATCGACAATAAAATTTTGTGGACATGAAATGTCATTGTCAACTAATCAAATTATTTGAGTATGGTGACAGCGGTGTAGTAGTTTAGGGATCAGAATTTTACTTTTTGAAGAAGAGCTTTTACTTTGACACTTCCAGACAAGCCAGGAAACAGATAACGAACATGACACACATTTCTGGAGCCGCACGATAGTGGTGTACAGCCGTCTTAAGTCACGGGGGGGGGGGTTGTTCGGGGTTATATTGTTAGACTTAAGACATGTTGTTAATGCAAATGTTTATTTCTATTCTTGTTTTAATGTTTTTTTTTAATGTCTGAAATCTTGCATTTTATGTTTGTGTTAACAGTATCACGGATTAATCGTGGCTAATCGTTACTGGATCTGTAGATTAGTCGACTACTAAAATAATTGTTAGTTGCAGCCCTAGTCTTGTCTAGTTGCATTTTCTCCCAGGTATCCCTTCAGATTGTCTTTTAAAGTGTTTAGTATGATGCTAAGTGGCTAGTAAAGTACCAAATCATATCACTAAATATGAAAATAATTCTATAAAAGCATTATATTTTTCTGGTGCTGATTGTGGAAGTCTATCTTACTTCCATGTGCAGTACTTATCTGGCACTTGCAAGGCGATGGCTGCAAGCAAAGATTTTTACAGTATGAGTTAAAGAGCAACAACATATGTCCTCTTGGAAAATGTAATGACACTTAATATCAGGATGAAAGTCTCTTAAAGTCAGCATCTCCGGTGACTAAAATCGTCCGACTTTAGCTGAGGAATTTTACGTCCAATTCGGCGATGACATTGTTGCTTTACTGCCATCTGTGCTGCATTCGTAAGTGAGTCACCAGTTGTTTTCAGTGTGGCTCCAGATGTTGTCCTTCATTGTCTTTATCATTTCTGCGCCCGCGGTCATGTAACACAGGGTGGCAAGGTCTTCTAGTGCTGTCATGTGATGAGCATTCTCCACAATGCGATTGCTTTTATTCACAGTGTAATAGCTCAAAGAAATGTACCTTCTTGAGAAAATAACATCACATTTTCACTGCATAATATCTGCATTGTGCCAAAGTACTCAAGACCAAAACAACAGTTGGAAAAATATATTGATGTGTGAAAGAATTTCATGAAAACAACGCCCCCAGTGTGTAAAGGTCTTTATACAAGTATTCACGCAGCATGTGTGTGCTGCTTCTGTACATGTGAAAATAACACTGGTTGAAACCCATCTGGGACAGAGCTGGAAATATGGCACACAGTTGGAGTTGTGCACATTGCTCATGGCAAAAGAACGAACTTCAAAAGACTGAGAGAGGTCTGAACATTTAGGAAGTAAACAGAAAAGTGATGCAGGCTGGTGCACTGTAATTTCCCGGTTCCTTTGACCGTTGCCTGGACTTAAAGCTGGAATGTGCAGTGGGAAAGCATTGTGTTGACATTAAGTTTGGTCTCAGAGTAAATGCAAGAATCGAAGAAATGCTGTGGCAGGATTCAATACAAGGATGTGCAGATCCGAGTATCCACAATATTGCAGGGTGGGGCTCATGTTTACCCATTGCTCTAGTTTGCTTTAAATATTTACAGAACTTTCTATATAAAATTGCATAATACTGTAAATGTGAGGCATAAACCATGTAGCATACCACAGGGATTTTATTTGTCAAGCAACACATCATAAAGCATTAGCTGCTACTGAAAGAAATGCAGCACACAAACACAGACTCCCTCTGGTATTAAGGGGTTAAAAGGTAACAATATTTTTGTTTTTACTTGTAGTGCTTGTACGTAAAATGTTTTCTTTACTTTATCACATGAGACATGTGACTGTTAATTGTATGGAAATATATCTCTTTTCATATTGCATCTGAAACTGACCATGCTGCCAAAGAATGTGTTCCAGTTTACAAGTTTCATCACTTTGAAATGATGGATCATGTAAACCAGCCAACATTCCTTGGCAACGTGACCAGGGTGATATTTGAGATGATGAAGAGAGATACTGAATATTTTCACACCCAGTTCAAATGAATGATGTATAGGAACCTTGTCAGCCATTTAATTCTAATTCAGTCTTGTTATGGTTACAGTTACAGTTTCTTAAATAAAGCATATATTTTGAGATCGAGTGTAGATGAAATAGTGACATTTCTGCTCCAGGAGATCACTGATTATAGGTGTAATGACAAAGAATATTTCCTGTGGGAACTGCAAACAATGTTCCATTCTGCACATTGTGATATTGAACATGAAAAGGACAAACTACTCAATGTCATTCCCAACTTTAAACAATTCAACTGTAATGACCTAAGCCAGGAGGAGTTGAGAAATCAACATTTGGAATTCCCCCGAATTTCAGTCACAGCTTTATGTATCTCATAATCCTCTCTACCAGGCGTTCACATTGCTGCTGGGTGTTTTATGTCAAATGCAAGCAATCTTCCTTTTTCGATCACATACCAGAGGTTTCCATTGGGGTTTACATCTGCACATCATAAGTGATTTCATCATTATTTCCAGAGTTGCTTTAAGTGTTTGGTACAACCACAAAAAAGAAAATGTTGGAACACCATGGGAAAATGCAAATGAAAACAGTGATATTAACGTCTTTTATATTACAATGTGCACTACCAGTCAAACATCTGGACACACCTTCTCATTTAACTGGCATGAGATGGTCCACAGATGGCCAACAAGTGCTCAGCATCGCTGAACTCCTTCAAAACTGTTGGAAAACGTTTCAGGTGACTACCTCATGAAGCTCATAGACAGAATGCCAAGAATGTGCAAAGCAGTAACAAAAGCAAAATGTGTCTATTTTGAAGAATCTGAAATATAAAAATTGTTTTGACTTATCTGACTCTTTAAACTACATTATTACCTCCGCCAAGGAGGATATGTTTTTGCCAGTGTTTGTCTGTCTGTCTGTCTGTCTGTGTGCAACATAACTCAAAAAGTTATCATGAAATTTTCAGGATTTGTTGGCAATGGCACAAGGAAGAAATGATTAACTTTGGGGATGATCCGGAAGAAATCCTGGATCACTTTGAATTTTTCATTAACATTGGGATCAATGGGGCTAAAATGTTGTTTCTCAGTATCTCGGTTAATTATTGACCAAACCTAATGAAATTTTCAGGAAATGTTTGCTCTGAGAC
>JAPSES010090691.1:0-22123 GCA_029822895.1 Maxillicosta whitleyi | reverse complement strand
CAAGGTCACCAATGCAAAGCCCACATATTAATTACTATAAGTGTTCTATAGTAACAAATCTATCTGCAATATTTAAAATCAAAAACGGCCAAAAACATAAAATTAGGTAAATTTTTGACCCCTGTGACCTTGAAATTAGGTCAAAGTCAACCATCTTCCTTTCCGCCCTCCGCATGGACCATGGCAGACGCGGCTTCGGAAACGACACAAACACATATAGCGCTCCACTTACATGGAAGATAATTAGGAAAGACTTTAAAATAACAAATGTAAGTGTATATATTATGCATCTCCTCAATGTTTCTTGGGTTTGTGTGTATGTCAAATAAAAAAATCTGTTCCAAAAAAGCCTAAATGAAAAAGTGTTTAATATAACCGGACTGCACTGTTGAATGCATTAAATTAAACTGGTAGAGGTAAACACTGGCCGGCAGCGCATTATATGCAGAGACCTGAAGGTTATGCATATTATTTTCAAGAAACTTGTGTTTGTTTGCGTCAACCTTCACACTAGATAACATTAGAAACTCAGCTTATAACAGGCTTTCAGTTTTTATTTGAGAGGGTACATGGACAGGAATGTTTATCACATTTTCAATTATATCCTCTTGAGGCCCAGCCATGCTTTTGTGTCCTCTGTAGGGGACAAGAGTTTCACAGCTTTCGAAAGAAAAAAGTCCACTACAAAGGACACGCCATAAAAATATAACAAAAATGTATCTGAAAAAGCTATTACACCATGTCATTTCCAATCAAGACAATTGTTTTAACGTAAAGAGTCAAAACTTTTACTTTCCTGAGTAGGAGGATATAAGAAGTATTCACCCATATTTGGTCGATTTTCTTTTTTTAAACATTATATATAAATTTTTTTCTTATATACACATACACTTGTAAATATACTCACAATTCTAGCAAATATGTAAACATTTGCTTCACTAACCAAAGGTACCTTGAGTATTACAAGTGTTGTTAACAAAAATTACAAAAAAACAACACACAAACTTCAGAGTATCTGAACTCATGTTATATGATTTATATACCTGAATGTTTATTCCTCCAACACACAAAACATCGAAACCAAACATATGATATCATGGCTTGAATAGCAAACAAACCAAAAGTGGATGCAACTTTCCAAACCTCACACCACTGAGAAGTTGGATGTTGTACTGAACTGAATTGAATTGGATCATTGAAAGCATGAGGAGTTTACAAGTTGTTTATTACAGAAATATGAAGTGGTTTTGTAATTCTCTTCTGGGAACAAAAGGATGCCAAATGGCGTGACGGTCGACCGCCACTTAAAAACAGAAGTGAAATAGTAGACGTGGTGCAAAAATACAGAAAGGTTTTTCAAGTTGGACTCAGGAACAAAATGCACGTTGGGTACACGGGTGTTGTCATCAATATATGCAATGATGCATTAAATGCCACAAGGATGAACATGAATACAGGATTAACAGATATTTCTACAGAAAATAATACAAGTAAATACTACAGTGGTTAAAAACAAAGCGACTCATATGAAATTGGGTTTATAGTTTAAATCCACCCAGAATAGATGTCATTACATTTTGCTATGATTTTTTTTTTTTTTTTTAACTTCCCATTTACTTATAATGGGCAAACACACATGAGGGGTGTGTGGTTTGTTGTGCCTGGCACCACTTATTTCATTTTATTTCTAATTTAGTCAAATTACTTGTGTTGCTGCATCTTGCATCTTTTATTCAAGATGTATAGCTTTATTTTAAAAGTACAGAAGTACAAACTAAATATGCTTCATTTATACTTCTTACTTTCTCAAGTTACAGTCAGTAAACGATCTGTTAAGTTTTAAGGTGATTTTACCTGATAGGCACATAATTGTACAATGACACTGTGACAGTGATGTTTTTTTACGTGTTACACCATGAAACTTAATAATGAAACATTACACATTTTATATCATCACACCACACAGAACTATAGAATCTTATACAAAGGAAGAGACTAGAAAAGGAGCAGCATTTGTGAAGTCCACGTTTCATATTCAACTCAAACACCTACTGTAGAACACAAGGCAGCGACGATGTGTGCGCCAATGATGTCGTTATGAGCAAAAACCAAGCACACCTAGAAAAATCCTTTTCAAAAGAAGTCATTTAAGTTAGCATCCCATTTCATGGTCTGATTCTCCGCTCCACAAAGTCCATTTCAGAAACTGATTAGGAGAGAAAAGGACCTTTAGAAAGCACAGCATTTGAGTGGTCACTGTTCGCCTCAGCTCATCATGTTCTTCTGATGCCAAACATCAATCTGCACTGGTCGTCATTTCACAAACTGAGCCTTTATTCAACTTTTGGCCTCAGTGTTGTGTTTTCTTTTGTAGTAAAGCATTGAGCAGGGTTTAAGGGGTTCTCCAAACCCATGAAAACTAAGGAAAAATAAAAGTAAGATTCAATTACATACAATGATTACATTACATTTGGCTGACGCTTTTATCCAAAACAAGGTATAGGCATGTATAGCGTAAATGACCTTGCCCAAGGGTCCATCTGGGATTCAAACTGGCAACCTTCCACACCAAAGTCTGCAGTATTAACCACTAAGCTATCCATTATAATCAGTGACGTTATGAAAAGCATCATTGACAATTTACATTTTTGGACATAATTAAAGAAAATCCATGAAAATTAGATAATATTGGACAATATATCATTTGAGCAGAGCATGAATGTACGTTTGCGCAATAGTCACATCACAGGTTCTGCGACATAGGAGACAAATGAGCTAACTGTTTGTGTCTGTATGTGACACACTGTGCGAAGCTGTCCACCAAACACAACCTTTCTACGTCAGTTTGGAGTGAGTTACTGGTAACGACATTGAAAAATGAGAAACGAACAAGAGAAAAATCACTGTAAACGAAGATTCTGTGCCAAAAAGAAAAGCAATGTCAATTATCTGGAATTATTTCGACTTAAAGAAGGATGATACTGAAACACGTGTTCTGTGTCACCTGTCGCCACAACGAGAGGAAACAACTAATTTGTTTGACCATTTATATCGGCACCAAACAGCTATTATATACTCTACAGCATTTTTTTTTTATAACGCAATATATAACACAGGGTTAAAACAAATGTCATTGTTTTTCCCCAATATCTTGCAGCCCTAATGAAAATCCAATAAGTGTGATTTTATTTGCAGATTCATGACACTATTTGGGTGAAACGATGAATAAACTAATCAAAACATAACTGCTGGATTTACTCAATAAGAAAACATAATCACAAATTGCAGCCCTAGCCTGTATTGCTTTTCTATTATTAATACTACGAACAGAGACATTTAGTTTCAGCACCAAAGGAAACCATTCAGACATGCACGGCAGAAAAGTCTGAACTAGTTACACAACTTTGAGAATCTGACTGAGGATAGATTATGTGGTTAGACGTCGGCGAGTGCACAGTGAAGCAGAACCGGTGTCAGACGGAGCAGGTGGTTTCAGAAAAGAGAATAAAACCTAATTTTTTTCCCCCTACAAAGTCGAGAGCTGTGGTTTAATATGTAGCACTTTGAGGTGGTACATGTCCTTTCAGCTGCACCCACTCTTCTATTTGCATTCTCTCACTTTCACAGATATCTGTAAGACATTGCTGTTAATTAACAGAGATGTGTTACTGCTTTCCTCTGCGCCGGTACAGACGGGGAAGGTATTTTTCTTGTATATTAATACCACCTATGTAAAATATACAGTTAATATGGGAGCTCAAAGGTTGCTTTTGTTTTAGGTTCCACTTAAATGGCCACATAACGGGGCCAGATGACACGCTAGCCTCCTTAAAGTGCCTGCCTTGCTGAGTGGTAAGATTAGAGATGTGTGGGAAAAAAAAAAAAAAAAAAACTCTCCCCTGGACAGAAGATACTATAAAATATGCATTAAGGAAAGAGTATCTTTCTGGAGTTTTGAAGTAAATATGGGAAAAGGTCCTGAGGCAGCGATCTGAGGGTGACGGAGAGAATTTACAGCAGTGTTTGTACTGATTCTTAAAGTCGATATATGCTGTATTTCTACTTTTGGACCTAAAATTATCATCAAAGTGTTTAGAATAAAGACCTCTGAAGTTCTGCTAAAAATGACAATGTATTGGGTTGTAAACATATGAACTGCAATTAATTGTAATGATGGACTGGGGCATTTATGTGACCATTAGAGGGAGTAGCGAGTCACTACTATCATGGTGAGGAAAAATGGGACCAGATGGGATGAGAACCACTAAGAAACAACTTTTAAAGTCAAAGACAATGACCCTGTGATAAGAACTAAAAGCACCGTTGTTGTTTTTACCACTGAACACAGTTCTAAATTAATAGAATTTGATGCTATAATAGTAGTGTTTCTTCAACACAAGTGAGATTGATTATGAGACTTATGGATATATACATTTATTATGTGATATTATTGGATTTCCAAGCTTGTTTGTTGGATTTCAAACAAATCTTTAGTTCAGCTATTGACAACACAAAGCGTGCAGAAAACAGAGGTGATTTATGGTTCTACTGTGGCTGTTTTCTGTCTAAAAACAGACCTAGGCTAACAGAGCTATAATGTAAACTATCAGCTGATGGAGAACATTAAGCAGTGAGGTGCAAGATAGTCTTATTTCAAGTGACGGTCAAAATGAGTGTCTATGAGTTTTACTTTGAAAGAAAACTTGATTGTCTTATACTAAAGATGTATGGAAACAATGACCTCTATTGTTAATTATACAACATAGTGTTGATTTATGGCTGATGTTGGTCCCGAATGTGTTCGGGTACTAGACTTCTCTATGCTGGTGACTAGAAATACAACATGGAAACACTTTAACTTGTCTGCTCTGACCACAGAGGGGGTTCAGATGATTTAACTTTATGCAAAATGCATAACTTTAAAAAGCAGTTACACGTAGTTGTACATGGACGATTACAATTTCTATTCACGTATCCGGAATCAAGTTTACATTATGGCAGCTCAAAGTTCTACTTGACAGAATTTTCATAATTGCTGTGCCTTTAATAAAAACTGAGTTCACAGGGTTGGTTAAAGCTCCTTTTCGGCAGTTCTGGTTGGTCAGTCAGAAGCACTAACAGCCTAACAACAACACTGTCTCAGCCCATTGCAGTCATGATGATTATTTAATGAGGAGTTGCTTTGCTTCTCCAACCAGCTGCTCAACACATCCGAGTGCCTCAGGAGCAGATCGCAGATGAGACAGACCAGCTCTGCAAACTATCATTTACCGCACTCACGCAGCACGCCGAGGAAGCATGGACTATTCACACAGCCTCTGGAAAAATAATAAAGGCTTATTGACCACACTGTGAGCGGCGGTGCAAGCAAACAGTAAAAAGGAAAAGTGCATTTTGACAAGCTCACGTTCCCATTTCATTCTCATATTCATACAATCCTATAAAATAATGCAGTAATTGAATTAGAGAATACATAAATATGGTTTCAACGTGCACCATAGTGTGGTATAGGGTGTGTATTAATAATGCAGCTATTGAGGAAGCAGTTACTGTGCTATAGTAGAACAGTTGACTCTTTGTAGTTGACAGCATCCACACCGGCTTACTTCTACTAGAAAAGAGGCTTGTGCTGCCTCTTAAACAGCCTGTAGTGCTTTTAAATCAGCTTACAGCAACTCTTCAGCAGTGCTTTCCAAAATGCCTGGAAATGCCTTAAGGACAGGCCAAGGGTGCAACAAGTTCCATGTTTTTCATTTTTCACTACAGCCTACATTCCAACATCATCACATAGCATATTTTCTCAAAAACGTCCATATTACAAAGGAATAATAAGAAAATCATACAGATCCCCACAGTAAATTGCTGTTAAATGTATGCCGGTAGGTGCGGAGTAGTTAGGAATAGTGAGTAGTTAAGGGAAGGTTTTCATGTAAACTGTCATATTTCTGTATTAATAGTAACAATGGCCCAATCGAAATACAAATGCCTCATTAAACCACCTCACTCACATGACATTTCAAACAGATTGCTATGATTATATGTTCAACGGGTTATTATCAGCCTTGTTAATGGTTGATAATACGAGTAGAAACTTCACCTTATTGCTACTCTTTGATTGGGATGAATATATTCTTTCTGTGAAAATGGTGCAACATATTTCTACAATGGACACCATAATATGTGGCTCTTAAAACTTAATATCACCAACAGAAAGGTTGTGAAGACCTTCGGGGATTCAAAAAAAAGAAAAGGTGTTCAGATAGGTGTTGATGATGAATCGGAATCCACCAACACCATCTACATCAACGTCGTCTCCTAGATTTCTGGCAGATTAGATGATTCATAGAGGGTGGAATTGCTTCACGCACGCCAAAACGTTCTATTCTGGTCAAATGCTTCATGCTTTGTGAACAGATATCTGTATTTAGCATCCAGAAAAACAGCTAATGATGTGAGACTGGCACTGTAACCAGAGATATCGCTGCGGCTGAATCATGAATGCAGATCTAAAAATGGGAGAAAAAAAATTAAACAAAACCAAGCAAAGTATTTAAAATAGTTGGGATAAAAATTATTATTTCAGTAACGTGGTGCCAGGATCGTCGTTCTCTTCCCTTCACCTATCTGGTTTCCATTTTACTATGTGAAAGAACCACAAAGCTGCAACTACACAATGAAAATAGCAAGTTGTGACAAAAGGACAGGACTAGTACCACCTGTAGACCTCTGGTATTTTGTAGTAACTGCGGGGGTCGTCTGTGATCTTTCCAAAACAAATTACCGACCCATTTCGGTGAAGACAAAGGTTCTGTAATAATATTAGACCTGCCTGAATCAACATGTCTTGACATTTTTTGTTTCCGTCCCATATTTATTCAATCCGCTTCCTGGTTGTGGATAACGGTGGTTCTTCGGGTGATGATAAATTAAAGTTTTGGTGTATATTCAAGAGGTTCTTGGATATTCACTGAAGGAGCGAACTTTAGAAAGTGCCAGAAAAGCGACATCTCAGCAGACAAAAGTGACGATATGATGATACAGCGTGTCTACGGTTTGGACGAAGCCAAATTTAAGACTTTTATGATGTCTACTGACACTCTGTGACAGCTACATTATCTTTTTTAATGGGTGAACCTGCCCTTGACATCCGAACTGGGGACTGATGTCAGTAAATTTAAGTAAATTTTATTCATTCACTGCATGAAACCTAGAAGTGGGGGGTTACTTTTCAGATAACTGTAGGTCAATTGGTTAGACTTTGGTCATATCCACATGAAACTGCATGTTTTTCTACACAATTTCTTCTTTGTCCGTCTATCTCATGCCATTTAAATTAAAGGGTGAGTCTGAACTTTTGACTGGTGGTGTAAAGCTTTCTTGGTTCTACCGAGTCTGATCCAATATTTCCTTTCTGGTTGCCCCTCTCCACAGTAGATCCAAGAGTGTGTAGTGAATATTGTTGGCTATGGTTGTTTGTTGCTCGTAATAAAAGAGTAGCTGAAGATATTGATTCAATATTTTCAATAAGCTCAATAGCTGTTGGAGCACAAAGACTACTACTCTGTAGTCCGCCATTTTTATTATTGTTGTGAAGTGGCATCTTGTTGGGTGAGAGGTTAGAGAGGTGAGGCTATGACATGTTTTTTTTTTTTTTTTTTTAAATCCCGGTTTGGTTGTACAAAGACGTGAAACTGGTGCTTTTGAATGTATCCACTCGAACTCGTTTTAAAAAAGCTACCGTTTCAGTGACTGAAAACACCGGTTTCGTGTGGACGAGGGGCCTATCTGACAGAAAACTTTTGCGGAAACGACCAAAACCATCTTCATATGGACAGGACCTTCGATAAAAACACATTCTTTTAACTTTTCTTTTGTTTGTTTGCTATTGTTGCTGCATCCCCTGCTCAACTCCACCAAAAAAAGGAGTGTTGATTCATTTACAGAAGAAGACAAACCATCCAGGGAAGTTTAACTCTATTCCAGAATGTTATCGGGTGCTACTAGACTTCTCTCTAGCACTGACACAGAGTTAACAAAGTGTGGAGACCCATTTATGTGAGAATATCTACTACCATGAAACTGAACTTATTATGAGGAGATGGTTTAATAATAGACGTGTCTAAATGAAACTATTTTTCAGGCCCTTCCAGTAATTTCCATGAGGTGTCTTCTCACCACTAAAGACAGGTCTCTAACTCCATTCATTCATCTGATTTGCATCCATATCATTAAGCCATAACACACACAATGCACTATCACCTCATTGAGCTGTTTTGTTTTTTGTTTTGTTTTTTCCCACTGTGACTTCAGGTCAAAAACCAGTATGGACACACGGCCCACATTGTCTGGAAGTTTTCATGAGTTCATTGGCCATTTTCACTTTATTAAAAAGGTCAAAGCTGAGTCTTGGTGCTGAATAAAATCTCCAACTGATGGCTGATTACTTGCCACCATGTCTGACAGATGAGACAAACTGACCAGCCGTGGCGAACACTGACCTCCATTTAGTGGGTGGCTTGCTGCCATTACTCACCCTGTATGTCACAGCGGGTTATTAAGTACTTAGTATACAGCGTGGGTACACAAGCGATGTGGACGCATGATGTGGATGCTAGAAAAGCCTCTACGGGAGAAGAAAAACATGGGTATGGGCTTATATTTCTGAAAATTCAATATGCTTTTGCTTTCCTGTTATGCCCATTTATCTCTTTAACATTTAAGAGGAAACTCTCACAGAACATTCAACTCGTCTCTGAGGGAAACTGTGATTTCCCCGGTTAAATGACTCTAAACAACAATTTTCCCAACAAATGTCAACAAGATATGCGCAAAATAAATTTTACTCGTCGAATAAAAAGCACACTGGATATTTTGTGATTCATAAAGTGCGGTACCGATTCATATTGTGTTTGTCAAATTTACAGCCCTGGCAACACACAGGCTTGAACGCTTTGAAGTGTCTGTCTGGGTCTTCCATATTTTCCGCTGAGTGATGAGTCCATTTCCTTTCGAGTCGCTGCAGCCCTCGCCAGAGGACTGCTGGTTTGTGACTACAGAGCCTTCGCAACACCACCATAAAATCAAACAGGTTTAGTGGGAATTCAGAGGATACAGCTGATATGACTGCGTGAGTTTGGGAGTGCATGTGCTGAGTGAAGACTATAAAAATGTACCTCGGAGGAACATGAGGGCAGAGTTATCCATATGAAAGCACCGCTACATCTGAGAACGGGGCAATGTATGCAACGGGCTCTGTCCACAGCCCCACTACTTCCTGAACTTCAGATGGCTCCTTTACTTTGTCTTTTCATTAGCGGACACACTGATTAATCCAGCTGTGGCTAATTAATCAGTAGTCACAACAAGAAGTAGCAGGCACACCTGGATTAATCGGTGTGTCCGCTAATGAAAGACAGGGAATAAAGCAGCCGCCTGAAGTTCAGGAAGTAGTGGTGCTGTGCAGAGAGCCCATTAATCCAAGGTTCTGAACGATGCCCACAGTGTACAACTGAGATCAGTCCATGAACTGCTCTTGTTCTCTTTGATGGAAACTCAGAATAGCCGTGTGAATTACTTGGAAGTCCAATAATCAAGCCAAATTAAGTGGACCAGCCAATATATTATGACATCATCAGAAACACACACAAAAAAAAAAACCCTTAAGTAATAATCATACAAAACTAACTGAAAGACCTAGGATGGGTGAACACCACGTAAACAATGCTGTAAACATACATAAATCTCCTTCAATCGCTGTTCCTACTAATACTTAGTTAACTCTTAAGAGAAGACAGCTATGTACACCATTGTGACTATTTCACTGTTCGTACACAACCAGAAAAACTATGGTTGTCCCCATTTCTTTGGGGACAAATGTGTGTGAATGCTTGTTTCAGTCGCTAAAGAAGATCATAAAACCAGAAAGGAAGGTAGTCGTCTTCCCATAAGGATAAGAAAATGGTTTAGTTTCGCAAGAAGCGATCTAAAAAAAAAAAAGACCGCAACGCTGATGAAAAAAAGAATCAAGCGGAACCAAATGCAGCCGCATGACAAATTTGTTCAAGTAACTTAATCAGAAGCAGCAGGGCTATTATTATTTAAAGATAATACACAGTGAGACATACAAGTGCTGATTTTCTCATTATTGCAGCTTGTTGATAATGTGCATTTGCTGTACTTTACTACATTTACTGGTAAAGGTTTTGACTCGTGCCTTGTGCTGCATCTCTGCTCTCCCAGCATCTTGGTAGTGGGTTCCCTGTGATTTTGTCCAAAGAAATTTCAATCATTCGTTTTCTGAGCTGCTTAATCCTTCTTAATCCTTCACAAGGAGGGTAGTCGAAGGAAAGGGAACACCCTGGACATGCCACCACTTCATCACAGAGTCAATGTCAATGGTGAGAGGTTGTTTTTGTATCATCGAAAATATATACTGAATTATGCATCATGTACACCTGACATTTCTCAATTCAAAAAAAGTCAAATGAGTCACATTGTAGTGAAACTGATGGAGGATCAGAGTGTGAAAATGCAAATATAAACACTATACCTGCCTGAAAGTCATAGCAGTAACTCTGAAACTGTCGCTTTCTATGATCGGTTTAGAGTCTGAGGATGTCTCTGCAGCTTCAATAAGACCAGACTAGATGGATTCTTACTTCTTAATAACTTTTCACCTCACTCTCAAAGATTGAGCTACAACGGATTAAGTCATAATGTTGGCGACGCGCATCACACCTAAGTAGATATCCAGTCCGTTCTGTTGTTTGACTTAAAAGTAGACGTTTCTTTATTATTTGTACCACATCCACCAATTTCTTGAATTGTAATATAATAATAATCTTTTAAAAATCGACAAAAATCATATGTGTAAATGATGCGATCATTCAAAAGGGATCAAAAATGTATTTGACCAATCACGGTCACACCTATGGGGGTGTTGGATGGACCAGTTAACCTTATGGATGGTGGGTGTGTGGGGGGTGGGGGGGTACTTTATTTTCATTGTGTTAAAACCTACAGATAGTCTAACATTGTCCCTCTTTGAAAAAATGTTTTTTCTTTAACCATAAACTGCAGATTCTTAATCATTACACTGATTTTTTACAAATCACTACCTTGAATAAAAATATTAAAACCCTCAACTGTTTTCTTTACTGTAGCTGTGTAATATGTTAAGTGCACTAAACATTGCATTGTTGCTATGATACTGCAAAGTCCAAGTATTCAATAATCCTTAAAAGGCTTCCACAGACTAAAAGCATTTGTTTAGATTGTACAGTTTGCTGATCTCTGACATAACAAAAAAATAAAACAGTGAAAAATCTATAAATTTTTTTTTCTCTGCATTGTCAAGCCCTGCTGCCTCTTGAATTCCAGACTACAGACATGTATCGAAGGCTGAGTGGGTGTCCGCCTGGCCTTGGTTTACTTGTTTACAGTGTAACTCAAGCCTCTGACCATTCATTTGAGAATAAAACGCTCTGTCTCTAAAATTGCTGTTGAGATGATAAAATCCCCACAGCTTAGCAGCCTGCTCCTCTGCTCTGCTTCTCTTGGCCTATATCCTGATTCTCCTATACTTTGCTTCCATTTAAGGTCACATTACTAATAATAAATGACACAGGAGCTATGGCAGTGGAAAAGGCAGCGATGGTACGTATATAAAAAAAGCAGGGCATCGACAGGTATCATGGTCGACGGCCAGGTATGGTTTTTATTATGCAGAGGAACATGTAGGTCGATGTGGTCACACTGGGTCTACACTGTGGAGAAAAGGGACGCAGATACATTCAGGGTAAGCAGAGCACTTACAGTCGCTGTGAGGCCTGGAGCTTCGTTTCTTAAATTAGAGGTCACGAGCCTATCTATGGTGGGCGGCTGCCCACATGATGAAGGAGGCAATATGTTCCATGAGTCTGGCTTCCAGGGCAAGACTGTCCTATTTGTCAAAGGAGGCTGAGAGATTTCTCTTTTAGCCTGAGAGCGAAGTGACAAAGCATCTTCCTTTCACTTCAACTGGGACTCGATGCATAAGAAGATGCATCTAAAACACAGGTTTGTGTTCTGCTAATCTGGTATCAAATTCAAGGTGCTTAAAGGGGTGATACTTTTGTATTTCCCTGTGTTCTACATAAACTGTAAATGTTCTGCTTGGGTCTGAATTCTTCATTAATTCAACTCCACAGGTCCATCTTTAACCCTATTTCTGAGTAATGACACCAGAAAGGTCATTTGGAGCACTGACCCTTTAAATGCAAATGAGTCACATCACACCCCCACCCCCTCCAGGTTGTTGACTGTGCTGCTCTGTCCTTTTCAGTCACTTGTGTTCATTAATAAAAACAACAACTGAACATTATAGGTGATTGGTCTTAAGTCTTGACCTTATATGTGCGAATGACGTGGTGTAACTAATTACAGACATAACAAATCAAGCAGGAATTAAAACAAGTTGTAGAAATCCACTGGATTTTTGCCAAAATGAATGTAAAGATAGCGTTGCAGCACCTGGAGGGTTCAAATTCTAAGTTTTTTAACTATTAGGGTCCAAGTACGCATATAAATGGACTAATAAAAGTGGGTTTAGATAAATATGACCCTTTTAACCCCTAACAGCACCTACTGAACACCAAACAAACTCCATCTGAGCGTGAAAAAAGCAAATGACGACGTTTTACATCAAGCTACTGTGAAAAAAGTGGCACAAAAACAGAGTCGTTTAACCGATACGACAACTGATTAAGTGTATGCTGGTGACATAAACTGCTCATAAGTCACACACGTGTAGTTTCCCTGGAAATCCTCAGCAAGTCTGTGCTAAGTCACAGCTAAGGCAGCTAGCTGTGATAATCGGCATGACTCAGCATTGAAAGTACCACATAAGATACGAAAATGGAGAAACTAAACATGGCCTCGTGCTATCAGCCAAATTCCAGACTGATAACCATAACCAAATGATTAAACGGGCTCAGCAACCTGACATTCCCTGCTGTGTTTGCAGCTCTGTGTGAGAATTAGACTGAATAATGTGGCTTTAAGTGGTAAAATGACACATTAGTCACAGGTCTGCTGCAGTGGGTTCTAGTTATTCACCTGCACGCCTCAATTGTTACGTCTTAATTAGAAGATAATATCTATTTATTCTATCATTAATTACTAAATATATATTGTCTAATACAAGCGCAAAAGCAACATAATTAAAACGCTATTGATTTTTGTCTGTTTAATTCAGACACAGTGCACATTCATAAAAGCACACAACATACTGACTGATTTAATTTCTCAGGTTTGTCAGTGGAGAACACAGGACTCATTAAAATACGTACACATTCACTGCTGTCGGCTGTTCACAGACTCTGTGAAGCCAAAGGGTCATGACTGTTGTTCTTGGAACACCTGCAACGTAGCATCTGTCTGCAAACTTATACCACCAGCTTTATTCCATGTATACGACAACACTGAGGAGACCGTCTTCACATTTGGTTTCTATGACTACCAACAGTTCTCTTTTCTCTCTGGGGCATGTAAAAAGTATTCTCTAATCAAATGTTAGCTTTCACTGGCAGATTCGCAGATGTTGCCTGTGGTTTGGAGACACAAGCGGCTTAGTGACCCGACACAGAACAGGTTAGAGTCCTGGTCTCATCAGGTCGTCAGCCGGGATTCAGCAGCATCTAATCAGCTGCGCACATCAATCTCCTTATTCAGACCTTTATAATCTCTTTACCCGAGTAAAACAGTCCCACTCTGCCCCGCGTCTGCTTTAACCAGCTCCCACATACGGCGTGTTCACTTCGCCGTTCGCAGCCACGCCGGAACATGTGAAGGCCTGCCGCTCCGTCGGGAGTCGGGCCACATGATATGGACAAACCAGAAAAACAGAACCAACGAGGACAACGTGGAGACCGAAAGATAAGAGAGAATGAGAAAAAAGAAACAACCAGAGTCAGGGACAGTGCAGGGACTGGCTAGATTTCATCAAACAGGAATGTTGGGCTATATAATAAATAAATGAGCTGCTCTAACTGCCAAAACAGAGCAGAAGCGTATCGGCTGGAGGGACCGAAACAAAAAATAAATAAATAAAAAATTAGAGAAAACGACAAAGAAGGAAGGCTGGCTCGGAATTAAGCAGCGCCACAGCGACACTTTTCAATTTAAGTCTCTAATTTGTGCGACACATTTTAACAAGCTTCATGTTACAGAAGGCGAACATGCTCCTTTGTCTTTTTTTTTTTTTATGTCTGTTATCAAACTGGGACAAAGAATGTGTAATCCTGATAAATATTTATCACCAACACTCACAGAGACTCTGTTTGTTGTCACATTAGAAGATTCATCAGCTGTGAAAAGAAAGCAAGGCCATTATGATAATTTCTAGCTTTGTTTGTACATTTAATCAGGCTAACAGCATTTGTTTGATGGGAAGTTAGCGGCGTAGTCACTTTGTTTCACGCGCCCTTCCGGTGGGTCGTAGCAGAGGGACAGTGGAGAGGAACAGAGGATGCAGAAGGGAATGAGCTGTAGTTTTTTTTCCACTCCGGGCCCGGTCGTAGCTCCCTGGTGTTTCTCACGAAGATCAATTTGCATTTCTGACACATTTAGGTGTCACGTTTGCTTAACCTGCCTTTTTAACTCCGGTGTCACAGGTCCATTAGTGCCCTGGAAAATCCCACTTAACCCATGCCGTGGAAAGTGACTGCTGCAATAAACAGCGTTCCTTCTGTGATTACTAACAAGCTAATGGAGGATATAAGATAATGGAAAGTAAACACATCAGCTGGGATTTTCCCTGAACGCAGCACGGATCAGTTCACAGCCGGTGTTGCTTGGTAGCTGCTGCGCCAACACCAGAAATGGAACGGCTGCATGTGTGTAGCTAGCCCATCTACCAATGCACGGTTAATTTATGAGTGCTGAGTCGAGGCTTTAAGTGAGCGGACAGACGGCGTGCCAAAGAAAAATGAAACGGCGTTAAGATTCTGCAACATTATGTTCTTAAGGAATGTGCAATACGGCGCAGAGGTAGCATCACCAGTTTACAAGTGCCTGATTTATCATGCACGTCTACGTATGAATAAACACTGCTAATAATGTGCAGAATGCGTGAATCAATGAGATGACAGTATACACACAGCATTTTGATTCATGTCCAGTTGAATTTGTTCTTCCACGAAAGAAAAATCTACACGTTTGTAATACGCTTGATTTAACGTTGCATGAATGCTACAGTTATTTGTTTTTGTTTTCTGTATCATCAACACATGAAGCTAACATAACTGTGTCTTGTGTTTTCGCCTGTTTTGACTTAATGTTTATCATCACAGCTGTTTCCCCTAAGTTTTTCACCTTCTTTTAATCACAGTGCAACTGTGGAAACTTCTTGCAATTATTACTGCCACGTCTTGTTTTAAGTTTTTACTCCTTTTACGTCTCATGATCTGTCTATTTATTTTATTTCACATTATGCATGTAACACAGCACCGATGAAAATAAGGGTTTGCCTCGACCCATTTTCTGAAGGCTTAAATACATATTAATGATTAAAAATGATTAATATTTGTGAATTATTTCTGCATTTACATTATTATTATTATGCATTTATTTCTGTGTATTTCTTATGCTTCTTGTGAATAATAAAGCAGCCAAATTCAACAGTGGTTAAGTTGCAAATAAAGGGGACAAATTAAACATTTTCCGCTTGGCTTCATTTCAAAATCCAGTAAAACGATTTGGGAGTTAAAGACCACATAAAATACTGTCCAGTTTATTTGGAAAAAACCAAGTTGTTGTTTGAATCAGATCCAAACCCACTGTTAAGACCATTTAGCTTCTGTCTTCCGTTAAGATAATAGAGCCATGAAGTATATGCTTGAAATTATCTCTTAAAGACCAGTCATGAATGTAAAATGGAGACCATATTCGGGGTTTTAAGCTCTTAGTACTGTACTATAAATTCTGACGTGATATAAAACTAATCTGAAGCCATCTCTGGCTGATTTATAGAACAGGTGGGGAGGCAGAGAGGGAACCCCTTCAGAAGAAAACAGTGAATAGTGAATGAGAAAAGGCCTGCAGCCAGGATGCATCTGTTTACTCGTCAAATGAACCATAATAAATCCTCACTGCTTATGCACAGAAGGACCAACAACATTCATTCAACTTGAGCAGATACAAAATGGACTCAAATCGTTACAGATGACTGTTTTCGATGTAATGAGACCGACTGCAAACGCGGCACATTTACTCTTTAACTGATGCAATTAGAAGCAGAGATGCACGGTCTGAACCAGACGCGTAAGAGTGATGATACGTGGGCAAATGTGAATTAAAAGCGGGTGATCTGAGCAGCAGGAATGCCATGGAGTAATGGGACAAAGCCAGACAAATGCACTGCTGAGGATGAATCCCTCAGTCTTGGTGACAGTTTACCTGTGTGCAATTTACACTACGAGCCAAACGAAGCTGGGATCAGGCGACAACTTCAGGAAAATGTTGCGTTTGGCCTAATGTTTTTTAGATGAAAACATATGCAGATAATTACAGCATGAAGTGGGCAGCGGTTCAAAAAGGGTCAGCTGTTGTACAGATGCTGTGATTATGTGGAATACATTTAGATCTGTGTCTGTGGCAGCAAAACTTTATCTTTCATAAACGTAAAAATCTGCAGCTTCTGTGGTGAATCAACACTAATCACTAAAATTGAATAGAGGTTAAACTACATTAATTAACATAAAGACAAAAGGTGAGGGTCAAAGTGCTTTCTGAAATCTGCAGAGCGGTGATGATGATTTATTCACACTGTTTTAACCATCATTTGTAGAATATTTGTCAAAGAATCCTGGCAACAAACCATAAGAAATGCTCAGAAAACCACTGTTTACGTTTCAGATTATATTAGATGCAGCACATGCAGATGCTTTAATCCAGTGTTTTTCAACCCTGGGGTCGGTACCAGACATGAGGGACGCCTGGATTTCAAATGAGGTCGCCTGAAATTTCTAGTAACCGATGAAAATAAAAAAAAATTAAAAACTTGACAATCACATTCATAAAGGACATGACAAAGTGTGAAGCTGAAAGTGAAGCGCTGTGGTACTGTTTATCTGTCAAATATTCACTGTGGTCAGTTTCAGATGCTGCAGCTCTTTCATAATTCATAGTTTGAGTTTGTTCAGTATTAATTCTCACCCTTGTAAATACAATCGACTGACTGTACAAATCCTGACCAAAGAAAATAAAATTCTCACTTTGTGCAGTAATCTGAACCAGGCTTTTCTGCCTCTGTCCGTAATTATACAGACTAAATGTCACAGAAAATGAACCGTTATTTGCAGAACAGTATTGCAAACAAAAACAACAAATTTGTTTTAGCAAAAATAAATAAATAAATAAATAAGGTCTGTATTTTGAATGTTTGGGGTCGCCAGAAATGTGGTCACGAGCCAAAAAAGGTTGTGAATCACTGCTTTAATGTCATGAGGAGCAACAACAAGCTCAGTTATAAACTTAAGTATCGGAGTATTCTGTCTCCACAATACCAGTGAAGGAGTCTGTCCTCAAACGTGACCTCGATTTACAGCAAAATAAACGTCGGCCAACTTGACACAATAAATGACCTGCATTTGATATTTCAGGTGCAGATTCATTACACAAAGCAACAATAGGCATGAATCTGGGTGTGAGGCCATTGTGTGTGTGTGTGTGTGTGTGTTTTCAAAACTCTGTTTAAGTGACTATAAATGGTGTTAATGTATAAGGAAAACAGCCCCAAACATAGATAAAAAATGTTTGCATTGGACATTATTTGTATTAATGTGGACAGGGGATCCATTTGTAGAAGATACATGTGCATGAGGGGGAGTTTAGGGTACCTGCCTGTATGAAAACTAGGAGTGAAACGGAGCAGTGTGTCCACGGTTCGGTTCGGATTACGGTTTTGGGCCACAGTTTCGGATACGGTTCGGATTAGGACCATCTCCGTGACAGTAGCCTAAAAAGGCGGACATATTCTTGACGGGGGGGTTTGGGGTCCTCCACCAAGAAAATGTGCATTTCTTAGATGCAATTTCATGCATTTTAATCAATTAGCCATCTGGCTCAATACTGTGCCGGACTCTGGACAAGGCACTAAAAAAGACCAACGGTCCGTTCTAAAGATGGACGTCTGGCTACCCTAGCCAGCCTAGTTCAGATGCAGCAGGGTTTTCCGAAACTGATGCGCGCATGAAATAGGAAGAACTGGTGAAATCAAAGGCATTTTATTAAAAACATGGAATATGCCTATCAATCCTGTATTCGAATGACGATGAGCAGTGCTTACATACTGTCCTTTCTTTGTCAACGGTCTTTTTACCTTGATCATCGTACTCTACATAGAAGCCGAAATGTTCCCACACCGCCGACTTTAAAGAGGCTGGTGCTTCTTCATATTTTCGTTTGTTTTCATTTCCATTCCATTGGCTGAAGGGAGGGCGGGAAAAGTCTCATTGGCTCCCGCATCATTGCGGGTGGCACTGGAGAGAATGCATTCCGCTGGGTCCTAAACACCCTTTGTATCAGACACAGTCTACTGTAGTAAGCCACAGTAGGCAAAATAGGTAACTTTATGAAACCGAATGCTCTGAACTATGGTAAATGATCCGAACGAATTCGGATGCAATTCGAATCCATTGCATGCCTAATGAAAACCCTACTTTTATTTGATGAAAAGTACATAATTTTCATTATTCATTATTATGGATCGTACTAATTCATGTGCAAAAAAAACTGGAGCAAGTAATAACCAAACAGACAAAAAAATTTAAAAAAAATAAAACTTCTTCCAAACGTCCATTACATCTGGATAAAGTCATTTTAAGGTGAGTACAGTTTAGGAGGATTTTATTGTAAAAAGTAAAACTAGTATTTTCATTAAAGCAACATACGATTTTCATCACTAATCTTCCTTCAAATTTGTAAAACCCAAGTTTTACAAATTTGCAAACAATTTACAAACAATCTACTTATCACTAATCCATTAGTCTTTCTGTGCTAATGCACCTAAATCACTTCCCTCACGGTGAACAACTTCCAAGAGTATTCCAATAAACCAACAGTCCGTTTGTTTACATTCCAAACTGAAGCTTCACTCGAGCCCTTCTGGAAATTTTTGTCATGAAGTGCATTGTGGGAATGGAAATTCCACAGCCGCCGCAACAGCAACAAACATATGGAGACAAGCAATGAACCTGTGTCTGCGTCCAAGTCCGAAGGAACAGGAGGAATCACTCTAAAGTCACTTGTTATCTTATAATTTGGGGTGTGTGACAGTGAAAAACAATACTTGGACACATACACAGGGTATGGATGGGCCCTCACCGCTCACTCAAACAAATTTGTGATGGAAATCATATGCTTTAAGGAATCATTACGCTTTTACCACCGTAAAACAAACTCTTTACCTCTACAGACAAAATCATGTTCTGCCACTTTTGCACAACCACATAGGTCAAAAAGAACCTCTTCTACTGAAGTATATCTGAGTTATTATCTTCTCACAAAAAAAAAAATCAAAATGCATGAACTTTTAATTAGATGTAAAGCCGTTTTCCTTTATTTTACATTAATACGGCTTCAACGGAGCCATAAACTGATAAGTCCTGGGAGGGTCGGGGTCCAGCCTTCACCACCCAGGTGATATTTAACCCTACAAAAAGGTCAAAGTGCACACTCTTTCCCCTTTTCCTGAGGGAACATGCACTTTAGGTCTTAGAATTACCAGTGAGGAACTTTCCATCGTCTAACATCATAACAGGACTTCTGAATTATTAGCTGATCATCGTTAGCTTATTTATTGTAGCTCTTGTCCGTCTATTCATCATATAAAAACATACATAAGCAGGAGCTGGTCCTCTGAACTTTAACATGGCATCTAAAATACATCTATCAGTATCCAGCTATTTCGACAAATATCCAGAAGGGCTCCTGTGCTGCATATAAGCCCAATAATGTTAACACCTTGCCCTTGTATAATGTGAATGTAGAATGGATTCAGGAGTGTCTGCTAAAAGTTCTTTCAGTCAGCACAGCTTGTATTCAGAGTTGAGCTGCAAATACAGATGAGACATCAAACGTCTACCACAAAGTGTTTCTATACAGGAGCTCAGAAGCACCACTTATAAGAAAAAAGAGAATTTCTTTAACTTTGAAGTGGGAACGGACTACAAGTGCATGATTGGGCTGGAAGAGAATGGCGCTCTATGAAAGAGGAAATTGAGCCTATTTACCGCTTCCTTGTCCCTGCTGAGTCACAGACACAAACTGTAATGTTGTAATGTACATCATGACAGCTTGACATATGATAGAGAAAATGTACGATCGATACAAACACAAACTGACAACCTCACCCCTCAATCCCCTACAAATCTGGCATCAAGCACTTGTCTCGTCTGACGAAAAAAAAAAACTCATGAGAGCTGTGCGTCTGGTCAGTGTCTCAATAATGTGATTAGAAAGACTGTATAAACTCATGTGTTAGCAGTATCGAGGCTCGCCGTTCAAAGCAAGATGGGAGCGGAGGCGGGGAAAACGCCATTACCCACAAAGAAGAACTTGCTTAAGAGGCTATTCACGGAATTTTAAGCCTTGTGCTCAAATCATTTGGTAAATGATGTCAAGACCTCAAACAGCTGGAGTGCTGAGAGAAAAGCATCCATGTTACCCGTTACTGTTGATTTCAAGTGTGTCTCGACTACCATCGAGCAGAGCAGAGCTTGTCTACTGCAAAAATTGGGAAAAAACAAGTGTGCTACAGGATTCAGACTCCGCGCCAGGACCTCCATCACTCCTGAACACTGATGACACGCATACACAGTACATGCACAATGCAGAAGACCTGCTAATACCACAAAAAGATGTGTTCTAGTTACACCGAAAAGTAACTTATGCGGTCTGAGGGCCAACAGCCAGGGTACACCCCTCCAAACCTCTGTTATATATAAATCTATCCACGATAATAGTTAGACAATCGATATGAACTCAATTTGAGCTTACATTGACCTGATAGTGGCAGAATAACGGTCAGAGAACCAATTTTTCCCCACAAAACTCCACCTAGTGAATGAAAATGAACTCTGGATGGTAGTGAGAAAATAGACATTTGTAAGACCATCAATATGAACCTAACTTTATCTGACTCAACCTATTGGCGCCCCCATTTGGATGACTTCTAAAACTCAGAGTAGCTGAACTCGATAGGGTTCTTCAACTAGGGGTTCCCTATGTGGGTTACCAAGGGACGAGAGATCCAACCAAATCCATCCTAGTTATTGTGTTCACACAAATATCCTTGAAACTCGATGTCGAGGATATAAAAATAGGACCAACGGCCTTGTATCTCTTCAGCATGTTCTAGCAAGAATCCACAAAAAGTTGACTGTGAGGTTGTCAGGTTCTGTGTCTGTGTTAGAGTCCTGTAGTCTTGATGCAGGAGATCAACCTCCCGATAGAAGTGGGTGGTATTTTCACTAGATTATAACTCAACAAACGACATAAATATCTATATATGACTTCCTATCAGTGCTTAAGAGTAACTATACTGATATCTGTGACCATTTCCACATTATAACCCATCAAAAAGTGGTAGATGGTAGAGAAGTCAAACTTTCAATATTTCAAAAATTTTTTAAAAAATAAAATTTTTTCAAAACTGTAAACAAACTTTGTAGACATTGTCTAAAGGAATCTACATAAAATATTTGAAATTAATCCGAAAATTAGTTTTGTCAGAGAAGATGTAAACCTTTAATCAAAGTATTAAATGCAGCCCTGGTTACTTTCCCATTCAAATACCACTGGATGGATGACTAAAAGCAGAATAGCATTTTTTTCTGAGCTCAGAAGTAGTTCTTCAGCTTGTCAAGGTCATGAGTTTGTCTGGAGCCGTATAAGTGCACGCCGCTCTCGCCTTGGTTTCTTTGATGCCGGTAGTGTCGGACCATCACACCTCCACACGGCAAGACAAGTCCCGGGGAGACGAAAAGAGAAGCCAATTAAGTGCTGACAGGGGAAAACACAGCAGAGCAGGAGGAGGCTACAGAGCAGAAAGAGCGGAGCGTAGAAGTGGGGTGGGGTGGGGGGT